>BNCR01000003.1:33058015-33243015 GCA_014656515.1 Oryzias celebensis | reverse complement strand
TGTTTGACAGTGGTTCAGAGTGATGAAAAACTTCCATTTTGGTCTCTTGTGACCAGAGCTCCTTCTTCCACACGTTTGCTGGGTCATTCAAATGGTTTATCTCAAACTGCAAACAGGACTTCTTGTGGTTTTCTTTTAACAATGGTTTTCTTCTTACCACTCTTCCATAAAGTCCAGATGTGTTCAGTTCATGACTGATGGTTGTTCTATGGACAGATTCCTCTACTATTCCACTACTACTCATTGCCAAATTTGAGGCAAACCTGGAAGGACCAAATGTTGCAGTTCCCTTAATAACCACTGGAGACAGGTTTCAGAGGGGAATATAATGTCTTCCATGTAAACACGTCCAACTACAAACAAAAAAAGAAACCTGCAGTCTGATTACTGAGACTTTCTAGATGCTGGTGACTTTTTTTTGTTTTTCTAGAGTTAACTTGTTTTATCAGCTCTTTTGTGCATTATTATATGAAATAGGAGTGTAACAATTAATCGATTTATCCAACCAGATCTTTCTGTCTGAGGCAAGATGCTAATCGAATTGAACTCATTCAGTCTGGTTTACTTGTATGATTGTTCACATGTTTATTTAAACTTTATTATCTTGCAAGAAATATAAGGAATCTGTAAAACCTCAGCATGTATCGTTACATCAGAGGTTCATCAGAAATTTGCTTCTGGATTATGTTTGGGACTGTTGGCGCAGAAGTACTCCAGATATTCCATCCGTCCTTTCTTTACACTCTGTCCCACTATCTTACAGCCCCTCACAACCCCAAGCTAACATTAGCATAGCAAAAAAAAACAATATTTGAGCTATCCAGCTGTAAAGTTTGGACCCAGATTCCCCCTCAGGCAAAGAAAATGAAGACAATAATGGGTCTACTTGTCTGAAGTGGGTGCATCAGTATTGGAGCGCATCAGGGCGGCCCAGGGCAGTTACTGCGTCACAAACCTGAGCTTTTTCAAATGACGAGTTTTTATCTGCTTCTGACTTACAACCATTTGAATAGAGAAATACTCAGAAATGCAGTTTTAATTAAATTATTTTATATGCTAATGAGAAAAATGCAACAAGAACATGTTAAAAACATCAAACACTTCCTGTTTGGTTTTTTCATGAAATTCACTGATATTTCTATTTGTCAGTGGATATTTTATAGATTAACCTACATGAACTTTGCTTCAGACATACATAGAGACTCAGCATGATTTTTTGTTAAACAATCCAAATGATAGCTGTGTTCTGTGAGCAACACCTTGCAGCCTTTTAGGGCAGAGTTTCACAGCCTGAAGCAGCAAGCGACCACTTCAGTGATGTGTATCCTTTTACAGCTGTTAGTCAACATCCGGACTTTATGGTCCACCATCACCATTGGGCACAGTGGAGTCCCTATTCCATCAACAGTAAATTCCTTGTTGGAGTGGTGTGTCCAGTCAGAGCTCATCTGGCTGCCTAAAAAAAGCTGATCAGAGAGCGAGGCTTTTGATGGCGAGCCGCCGAAGCCGTGTGCATTACAGGGAGGGAGAGCACTTTACCGTCACCTCCCATCGCTCCACTGAAACTGAAGTCAGTCTCTCCTCGTGGTTGGAGGGGGGCTGGTTAGCAGGGCACACACCAGAGATCACAGGTGAACCATCACACACTTACAGGAAGTCATCTTGAATGTTGCCGTTGAAGGTTCCACACAGCCCCACTGTGTCGTCCTTCCACAGCTCATCAGCCTGCACGTAGAGGCGAAACTCCATCCAGCTGTACTGCAGCTGCAGGCCGAACGTTGTCCTCACCTGGAGGAACATGGAGGACAGCTCCTGGATGTGGACGACATCTGTGGAGGAGGAGGAGGAGGAGTTTGGAGGAGGAGGTTTAAGCTTTTGGACAACAGTCATGGAGGAATACAGCAAGCAGTTTTTTATCTAATTCCATTACAAGGAGCAAGAACCTGGAAAATGTCTATCTGGGTACAGATTTGTATGTAACCCTGTGACGCCTACATTTCAACTATGAAAAAAAAATCTTTGTTTTTGCTTTCATCAATATGTTAAGGTATGTTTGCAGAAGACGTAGTTTGATGCATGTTTGGATCAATAGGTGTCAAGGGTTAAAAAAAAAAGAGATGAACAGCACAACCACACGCTCCTATAAGCATCTGCAGTCTCACTCCTTTCTTATTCTCAGTCTCCATCTAAGTATTGTGTGGATTTATAATCATCATGACTGAACATCACAGGCCTGTGAGAGCACTAGTCCACACCAAACACCATAGCACTCCATTTCCTGCACACAGTTCAGCACATTCACGCATCATGCTGTATGCAGATTAAAAAACAAACTGCTAAACTATGTTTTTATGTCATGGTGAATCAACCAGAGGCAGATGTGGACAGGTGATCACACACAAACATCCACACACAGGAAAGTTTTGAGGTTCGAGACAAGAACGAAGCTTCAGATTCATCTCATGAAGCCCCTCCCACAATCCCACAGACATGAGAGATAGATGAACCTTTGGTCACATGACTGACAGATTGTATTGGGCTCATTTAAGGAGAAATTGCAAAACAAGCAGAAAACTGCCAAAAGGACATTTCAAATCGTAGTCTCGCTTCAGGCTTCATCTTCACCTTTGAGGATCCCAAAAAAAAAAAAAAAAAAAACAGCTTAGCATCTTTATGCAAGACTTTATGTTAAATGACCCACTTTTCTCCACCTCAGAACCCCATTGGCTCTGCTTTAAAAACCAACTCTGATGGAAATTGTGTTTTTGATGTTTTATCACAATAGAGGACATTTATAAAGAATATTAAGAATAAAACTGCATTTCTGAGTTTATCTTCATTCAAACCAGGACAAATCAGGAGCAGACGAAATATGCCGTCTGAAAAAGCATATATTTGTTATGTTCAAACTACAATCAACAGGCCACAAGCTGCCTGCTCCGCATTCACTTGCAGACAAATAGATCCATGTACCTCTTTGTTTTCCTCGTCTGAGCTGGAATCTGGATTAAAACTGTACAGCTCAGATATGCTCACCATTTTCATCCCTCCGCTGATGCTAGGTTGGGGTTGTTGAGGGGCTGTAAGCTAGTGGGAAAGCATGTAAACAAATGAATGACAGCGAGTGGGGGCAGGCTTACTCCACACCAACAGTCCAGCCCACAACTCAGAGGTGCTGCTGCACTGCAGAAACTATGTCCTAGAAAACAAAACATTTGAATTTGCCTCAAAACGGCATCATCATAATTAAAAGACCACTGGCAATGCTTTGACAAAGGATCGAAAGATGACTGGAGCGGACTTTCAAAGGTCAAAGTGTGACTGTAGTTCAAAGAGCTCGTCATTGTGCTCAGCTGTTGTCAACGACATTGCCCGTGTTTACAAGTAAATCCAAGAAGAAACAAGACAAATAAATCCTTTTCTTTCTAATCTCCTGGAATAACTCTTTCCTTCACTTCCTTTTGTGCATGTGGAGCGTGGTACAAACCACGTCACCAAACAGCACAGTGACCACCTGTAGCCCTTTATACAGACCCACTGACTGATTACTAGATTCTAAACACCGGTGGAGCTCATTTGTGGACACGCCTTGGATGACCGTATCTGTTTGGTCACATGACTTTCAGTCTCTTCCAGGAGAACCATCATCTCTGTCCATTCCTGATTCTGGATTTGAGTTTTGTGAATACATCTGTTGAAGCGTGTTTAAAAACACATGTCTGACTTTCGTTGGTTCAATTTCATAGAATGAAAACTCCTTGTCCACAGGGCAACTGTGTAAGCATGTGCATTTGAATGATTTTTTCCTTCATTTTTGTGAATGAAATGAGTTCATTCGTACATTTAGCTTAGGAAATATCTTCCACCAAAGACAAACTATCAGGATGACTGACAGGGATTGTTTATAACTTTTAGGGATTATTTGTGTTTCTCAGCTGTGTTGTGCTTTTATTGTGCCGTGAAGAAAGGACACAAAGTATGATTTCAAATCAAACATAAAGACGTTTTTCAGTGTGCCCTTCTCTTTCAGATCCTCCAGCAAAGTTTCACATGAGACACACAAAGAGTCCAGCATCAAGACACTGGAGGGAAAAGTGGGCAATGCTCTGAGGAAAAGCATTTGGAGCAACACATTGTTAGTCCTGAACCGGTCCAGTCTTTGGAAAATTATCACTCAATGGCAAAGCTGCCATTCCCAGCCATGAAAACTGAAATAATTCAAGTCCTGGACGGACACAAAGCCAGTTAAAAGACGAGGAGGTTACCGTCAGAATAGGGCAGTGAGATGCGGTACTGTCCAGCCATGAAAACCTCTCCCACGTGGCTCAGCGTAATCTCGGTTCTTGGATCCTCATCAATGACCAGGTTAACTGATTGGATGCATGCCCCATCCAAATTCTGCAATTCAGACAAGATCACATTTTAAAAAAACAACGGCATTCAGAGACGCAGCAGAAGCAAAGTCAGGGAAACCGGAGAAACGGAGGCAGAGTTTTCATCTTCACCACAGGTTCAGACCGTCTGCACCACATGACCGTCTTTACCTGTTCTCTGATTTTACTGTTTGCCCTGCTGGCTCTGTAAAGTTCGAGCTCATGCTGTTTCTCCTGATGATTTTCTCCACTTCTCAAAGGCTGAAGACAGCTGCTCACTCTGTGTGTTCAGAGGAGCATCCCTATGGTATCATAGTCCTGTCCTTTCACCTGGACTGAGCATCAAGCGTGCATGTTTGATGGACAGTGTTACACTTTGTAACATAACTCAGCTGTGGGAGTTTGGTCAGTCTGTTATCATCAATGAAGAGAAACCTGGTGGGCCAGGATCAGATTTCTCCTGTTGCTTCTGGAGTGACGACTCCTCCAGATTTCTCAGCTCCACAAACGCACCGTGAGAAAGGTCAGTTTGACTTTGACCAAACAGCTCCTCCTTGGTCTGACGTGTGCACGGCTCCGATGTGAACAACACTCCAGCTTTTTACCCTCCCCTTCTTTTGCCAGCTCTTCCGATAGTGCCTAACTTCACAATCTGTATCTTTACATTTTGTAGTTTTTGTCCCATACGTTTGGAAATGTCCAAAGTGAAAAAGTGTGAGCAGAAAAACCTGTTTCCTAAATGTATCTAAAAAAATCTGCAGACATTTCCTCTGTTCATGTGTTGCTGCTCCAAACTGAGTACAACACTTTGTAAAGGTTGTATCCAAACTGAGAATAAAACCAGACTAATAATCTGCATAAATCCTGATTTTCGTGAAAACATGAATAACTTTATCGGTTAAATTTCCACTTTGGTTCTGTTTTTTTACATTTGTTTTTAGAGTGTATTCAGACTGGGAAAGTTTGTTGGTCCAGACTAAGTCTGCTTAATTTGTCCTGCATCGAGTCCTGAACCTTGTGTCTGGTCTGCATTCAGACTGACGTCAACCAGACATTTATTTTGAACTAGAGCTTGTAAACAAAAAGAACGTGACTCAAGATCTCTTCTGTCATTGGCCAGGAATTAGGAAGGCAGGGCAAAGCAAGAAGAGAAAAAATAACATTCCTGCGCTTTGCAATCCTTATCGGGATTTGAATCGACTGATTCAAACTTTAGATTTCGCAAACACTTCCACTGTGTTTCCGTCTCTCTCTGACTGAGTTTAAAGGCTTGCTGTCCCTCATTAACCCAAGAGGGAAAAATATAAACAAGAATAAAATTCGGGGATTTTTTTATTATTGTCTCAATGAAAATAGGAAAAATATCATAAAGTTAAGAGCCCTGAAAAGACTGCCTCCCCAATGCAGCAGCAGATCTGTGTCTGGCCGCCAGCTCGCCTCCCTGGAGCCGATGTTCTAACGATCTGTCCGACTGCGTGACATTTTCCCATGCGTAGCATAAAATGATAGATACAGCTAACAAATATCCTACCTTATCACATAATTCTACCTACTGCATATGAATGAACACACAGTTTTGATGTTAGATCGTAAACACAGCAGAGTAGGAGACATTCACGGGAGGAGCACGGGGGGCAGGACGGCCTCACAGGGAAGAAGCGCAGACTCACGAGGGGGTAGCACAGTTTAATGGGTTAGAATGTGCATGCGGACACTATATCCTAACGTGTGCGGCTGTCATTATTGGCTGTATGGAGATAATCCAGCAGACCTGCGGCAGACCCGTGTCTACAGTGCAGGACCTTAGATCATGTCTGTGACTTCACATGACCTAGCATTAAAACTGGCTGCTTTGCCACTCGAATCGTGTTTGGTGTGAACACAGCTTAAGAATGCATAATCAAAGACAACTGTTCTTTGGATCGAATATGTGAAATATAACTGATATTGAACTGAATGAGATCAAGCAATAAATGTATCCAAATGTTGTAAATTAGAATATTTAAAAAAGCTATTTGATTTATTTTAAAGGTTCACCTTTATTCAAACAAAACACTAGCTTCAGGATATCTCTTTTATCTAAGACTGGCTTTGTATTTTGAAGTTTGGTTAGATTGCAAATCCAGTCTAATCCTGATTTATTGAGTCTAAATTAATTTAGGATTAGAGCAGATACATGGTGGGTTGGGACTGGTTACAAGCCAAATGTCTTCTGTTTTAGTTTCTGAAGAAATGATATTTTCTCTTCAAGTTAAAGTAGAACATGAAAGGATTTCTGAAAGGATTTCAAAATAAAAGTGTGACAGAGGGAAGTTATCAGAGCGTTTTTGGGCTCCAGCTCTGATCATCTTGGCGTGGGACGGCCGGCCCCATGAATTGCTTCTTTCATAAGTGGGAGAGCTTCATGGTCAAAAGGTTTTAGCACCCTCCCCCTCTCCTCTTCCCATCATTCGCCTCAAATTTTCCTACGTAACCTTTTCTCTGCTCCCCCACCCTCCCAGTACAGAGCTGTCGGCAGCTCTATCAGACGGGCCAGATAAGGTAAAGCTGCTCAGTTGGCTGTTAGAGGTCTCGGTCCTCTGCTCTGATGAGTGGGACATCTTATATCTTGCCCCCTGGCCCCCACAGTACATGTTCCAGTCAGCTCAAAGACTGCTGGTAAACTGGAGGTTCCTCAGTTCTTTGTCAGTTTCCTCCATCATTACTTCATCCAGCATTTGCAGTAGAGACGCCAGAGCAAAAATGACCTCAACTCCTCTGGGATTTATTGAGCGCTTCGTTCCTGATATGATCTTCATGACGGACAATTGGCCTGAACCGGTAACCCAAGACCACAGTTTGACCAGAAAAGACAGAAAGAAGATACTCACCGGCCCACAGGGGGCGTTCTGGATGGTGACGGTGAATTTTCCTGAAAGGCGACTTTTGACCAGGACGTACTGACATGTTGCAGGAAAAGTGTAGAACCGCCCATCAAAGGACTGAAAAAACATGTCGCCTGTCACCGAGCACTCGCCTGTGCAGAAAGACACTCTTTTACTGTCCAACAAAGGAAGTTTCTGCACTTTTGGTTCTTCTACAGGCCACATGGAAAGGTCATATGGTAGTCTATAAAAAACTAACATTTTAAAAGCTTTATACCATAGACAGAAGAACTGGTAAATATTCTCATTCAGACTGTCTTTCCTTTAGCAGTTTGAAGTAAGAAGATATTTTTAATAAAAGACAAAAAAACTGAAAACAGTGTCTATGTGCTAGTACAATAAATGGCTTGTTCTCTTAAAGATAATACTCTCAATGACATGGTTATATTCCCTTTACAGGCTTTTAAGAATATTCAAAAGCAGCCCATAACAGCAAAGTTCAAAGTTGAAAGAACAGCTCATTATTAAACTCCATCAGAAGAAGGGAGTCACAACTGAAAGTGGTTTTTTCCTGTTTCTTCTGGTGCTTAAATAATAATTACATCATCAGTCATCCAGGATGCCATCAAACCTGCAACCATGAATCTGGAACCAGATTTATGTTGAAGCACCTGATCCAGGTAAAAACAGGACATGGGGAAGTGGACGCTGAACCGTGAAACCAGGGGTGTGCAGTCCTCTGACAGCTCGAATCTGACTTCTCATTTCACTAGCATGAGGTTTTTGAACCTCATTCTAGGGCCTAACATCCATCATCAGCTAGCACAAATGGACAGTTCTTGGTGGAGTTCTCAGTGAGATTGCCTAAATGAGGACCTTCGTTGATTTGACATTATTTCCCACATTGTAAAAGGTAAAGATGAGCTGAAGAAAACACAAACCTGGGCAGCTGTGGTCAGTGCAGTTCCACACTCCTCCCACACATGTGCTGTAACAGAGAGCAGAGCATCCACAGGAGATTCATGCTGAAGAACATGCAGCTCACACACAACGAAAACAGAAAAATGCAGCCGTCACACATACAGCTTTGGCTTTAAAGTCCCACTACAATCATTTCTGATCTATTGTAAAATTGTTCCCAGTGGTCTCTATGCAGTTTTTGGCCAGAATCAAGAAACCTGTGTCGAGGACATAGTTCCGGCAGAGCAGCAGGAGTTCCTCAGAAACTCACTAGTGAGTTGTGAGCAGGACTATTGGCACAGAAGTAGGCCTCTGCTGATATCCCATCATCCCTTTGTTTACACTCTATCCTGCTAATTTCATTGTACCAAAAGCAATGACAAATAAAGATCTATTCTGTTGCAGCTTACAGCTCCTCATGGCCAGTACTTTAAGTGGGCCGGTACTCGAGTATCAGCGTGTCTAAAAATAGTTCTTTGGACTACTCCCACTTCTCCACGCCAGAAGTACTCAGAACCTGCACCTGCACAAACACTGGACTTAATAATTTCATTATTACTATTATTTTTATTTTAAGATTTATAAGATAAGATAAGAAAGACAAAAGTTAACTTGTACTTTCTAAGGTTTATCTACGCACACTCACTCACAGTGTCAGGCATAGCTGTGTCCAACAAAAACATCAGAAAGCATACTGACTTCATTGGCCATAAAAAACAACATTTATCAACACAACGTGGTCACATCCTCCTCTGCCTCCTTCTCACTCATGGTCCAGAAAGAAATAGACATAACAGGATAAAATAACTAAGAGCAAAAAAGAGTAAAACAACCAGACAACAAAACAAATAGACACAACCCACACTTAAACCCCGATCCACACAGACAAACAAAAGGAATTGTATCCCACATTTCTGTGCGATTCTAGATCTGACAGCAGGCCCATCACTGCAGTAAGTGTGCTTGAGATCACCCAGGCGGACAGAGTGCTCTACAGATCGCCTGGATTGCAGTGCATGCTGGTTAGTTTTTTGCACCGACGTCAAATGTGCGGCGTCATTAAAGTATTAAAGGGCCGGGTGCACGGCGACCTAGGCAAGCGCATCCAGAAACTCGGTGCTGCAAGCCGCCTTGATTACTACAAAACAATGCATTGTGGGAAACGGTGTCCTGGAAGTTCCTTTTGTTCGAATTGATGCTGGAGATCAGTGAAGGAAATCTTTGTATTTTGTAACTCTTTCTTCAAACAGTAAATCACTGATGAAAAAAGAATCAAGACTTCTATTTGTATTAAAAGATTGTATATAATGCTATCATTAGTAATTATTTGACTTGAAACGTTTAGTTATTTTATTTTTTCTACTGATAATCGTTTAGATTGTAATACTAAACATCAGACATTTGCATTGATGCAACAAAAAGAACTTATCATAAGTACAGGAATCATAAATCATCTGTGGTTGTGTTTATTGTTGCCTTTAAAAGTTAACTTGAAGCCCCAAAAGCAAGAAAAGTGAACCCTAAGACCTGTAGAACAATGTTTGTTATTGTATCTGCTGTCTTTTATCTGGCATGCTCTGGTTCATTTTTCATCTATTAGGTATCTTTTACAGGACAGAAGAAATGTACCTGGAATTTGTCTTGATTGTTCTATGTATGTTTAAATCATTTATACAAAAGTGATGTTTTATAATTATATGATTTTTATGTGTATTTTGACAGATTTTGTGATCAGCACATTTCATTTAACTACAGAATCAATGAGTTTTTCTATTTCAAGAAAATGTTACAGTTTTTGTTACACTGTTAATTCGTTTGATTATTTAATCAAATGGAAATCATTGTTGTAATTATTAAACACCATTATTGAAATAATTTTATGTACACAGTCAATCTACTTACTAAAGGTGATTTCACACGGAATGCGTTTTGCGTGGTCAGTTCTCGTGGCGGGTCCCTCTCTTGCCGCGCCGCAAATTCGATGCTCGCTTTATGGCCAATAATGCGTCCCTAAGCTCGCCGTCTCGTTCGCGTGTGGGAGGAGCTAGCAGCTGATGTTCTTGATCACTACATAAAGCTTTGTCTGTATTTCATTTACAATGCATGGAAGACACAGAGGATGTTTACAGATCAGTTTTTTGTCTTTTTTGAAAAGCTTTACAAAAACATTAGTGATCACGTCTCCATGTAGATCCAGAGCCATCAAAATTAAATTAAATATTATATAAACCTTCTACCCACAAAAAAAAGTTAAATTTAGTCATCAAACAGTAAACACTCATTGTTACAATGCTGTGGATACTACTAAAAAAAACTCATGGCTATAAAAAATAGATTCCAATGACAATTCAAATCCAAAAGAATTATCCTGATGTTTTAATTAATATTTATGGTAATGTGTGTTATTTCATTTAGCAGAAAAAAAGAAAAACGAACTACAAAAATCAGATGTGGGATTCGAACCAATGGTTCTTTCAATAACAAAGATTAACCACACATGGGGACTGACCACAGTCACACGAGAGCAGCCAGCATGCTCGCGGGTTTGTAACTTCATAAAGACAGCTACCTAAAAAAATGCTGAGTGAAGGGCTCGCTTGGGTTGTAATGAAAAGATTTGTATATTCATGGATTTTTTTATGGTTTTTAAACAGGAATAATGTGTTTCTATAGTAACAGCGTGTGTTGGTTGTATATTTGAGCCCTTAAAAATGAAAAAACTTCACATTGTTTTATGAGTTTTAAGTAGCTCACATGCCAAAAAAGTGTGAGCATCCCTGATTTAGAGATTCTCTGGGTACAATGAACTTCCCGCTGTGTCTGGATGACGGCTACTTCTGCTGTGTTTCCGTCTCTCTCTGAGTTGAGAGAAAAGTTGAGTCCCCGATTGGTTGACAGGGACATGGCGACCTCCCTAGAGTTTATTTTTATTTTTTTACTCTGGCTCGTCATGCCTGCTGCTAAATTCGCTTTGCGTCATTCAATTCGTGCTGTTTCCAGACTTTTGCGCCGCGTCGGCCACTCAATTCGCGCTGTGGAACCTCAATTAGCATCTGTAGCATTGACTTTACATTGACACTGGCTGCCTCCGGCGCAAACTGCGTTTGGTGTGTAAGAACCTTTTAAACATCATATTAGGAAAAAAAAGCAGTATTTTTATTGTTTAACATTTACATTTGAAAAGAGAACAAATGCAGCTGAACGTGTAAAAGTGAGCTGCCTGAATGTCCAGAGGGTTGATACGAAAGCTCAAGAGCGAAAAGAGACGAGACACTCACCAGTTGTTGCATTCCTCCTGCAGCATCTGTCCAGCAGGATAAAACATGCCGTGGTACTCGCATGGGCATTCTGATGCTTCCACGCAGCCCCCATCCTCAAAAATCAGACCTGAACACAACCCGGACGCAATGACAAGATCAGTCACTTACCACAAAAAAACCTGGAAATACGACCATTAGAGAACCTGAATCAGGGAAATCCACAAAAGAAAACATCAATGCAAAAACAGTTTAAAGCCTCTTGAAGCAAATCTATGTTTAATACATGTGTTTAAATAAACTGTACATTTTGTCTTCTTCATTATTATTATTTTAAATAAAAAAAATAATAATACAACGTAACTTACACTTTGTCAAATATCAGTTTAAGTCAAACTGTTAGACACATCCACTAAACCTTTCCAAAAATAGAAAGACTTTAGTTTTTAGAAACAACATCCACAGTATAGACAATCATTAAAACCAATAGTTGTGTCAGAAATGTGCCGTATCATTAAAACACAAAAGTAGGAAAGTAAAACTGTTTAAAGACAGAAGAATAACCACCATCAGGACAGTAGCACCCATCCAAACAGGCCAGCCTGCTGTCGATGCACGTGCGGTCCAGGCTGCAGGTTGCCGGGCAACAGCTGATGCATTCCCGGTACTGCAGCCCCAGAGGACATCGCTTCACTGATCATGGAAGTGAAACAAACAATGTGTCATCAGTAAAAGCCTTCATAAAAACAATCTGTTTATTTATATCGAAATGCATAAATTGAGTTACATCAGAGAATCTTCTTAAAAAGTCTAAAAGAAAACCTCTGATAAATGTAAATGAACAAACAACATTCCTGCAATGGTTCAGTCAGTTGACTGACTTCACTCAAGTACACGAACACTTTACAGTATGCTGCGATTCTGCAGAATATTTGGTATCTTTGCAGAACGTTGGAACTCTTTCTGGCTGCATACCACACTGAGGAATGTCCCGCCTCCAGTCGTGCAGTGGGTGGTCGGCATGGGCGCAGGCTCGCGCATACTCGCTGAGCACCTGGCATACCACATCACCGCTGGGACCGGACCTTTAACACAATGAAAAACAAGAGAAGGGCTCCTCAAGGGGTGCAGCTTTGCACAGATCTGTCCTCAACAGCTGAACCTGGTTCCTTCAGGTCCAGACAAACTGTTCATCATCAGCACAGACCGCTCATCTGCTACTCTGCCTGCTGTTTATCGGATGTTGGTCTGAGAGAGGTCGTCTGTAGATCTGTGTCAGGGTTCTATTAAGTAAAGGATAATGCCTGACAAGGTCTGCTATATCAGCCTGAACTGTCCGACATGAAGTGGAAGAGGCTTCAGGCTTCCATGAGGTCTGTTCATTTCTAATAATGAGCAACCTGTCAGGCATGATCCTCTAAATAAACCAAAAAAGAAGGAGAAGGACTTTTCATATTTGAAACAGGTGTGGGTGTTTTCATGCGTAAAGTAAAGAAAGTACTTGTCTTTTATCACTGATGCACAGAAGGTGAAGTCTCTTGTGTTACATATTATCCAAAATAAGAAACAAATATTTCATCAAACTCAGATTTTTATATTTTAACAAAATTTCCTAAAATGGTTACTTTTCTTGTAAGATTAAAATAAGCTAAACTACCAGAAGAAATTCAGAGAATTTGCTTTTAGTTCATAGAATATTCACAGGATGTTGACAAACATGTTTGTTAATTTGATGTTTGTTCAGTAAAACTTGAGAACATTAGAATGTATTTGTAGAATGAATGCTTTGCTTTTAAATGGAACTGATCAGTTTAGTGTTCTGTTTTATTTATGCTCTCTTTTTAAACCTTAAAACTTTTGTCTTAATTTTCAGTTTAGTTTTTAATATTTATGCCTTTTTTCTTGTTTTTTGGAAAAAGAAGTGTTGCATCCTGTTCCTTCAGTGCATCTGTGATGTTTAGAATATGATAGGAAATAAATATTGACACATAGACAACCTGTAGATCATTACACATTTCTCTAGTGAGCTGCAGAGTCTTCAAATTGACAGATATAGTTATTTGGTTTCTATCATGATATATAATTATTGCCCGATATGAAAAAAACAATACTGTGAAATAAAACCTTCTATAACTCCCGGCCCTATGACGATATAATAGAACATAATAGTAGGAATACTGCACACTTAATACACTGATGTAACTGCAAAAAATATTGAAATCACCTAAAAAAACGTTTTAAATGATACCCCCCCTCTACCCCTCACCGCTTTTCCCCTTGCTTCTACGTGCAACCGCTGCCCTCGCCGCCTGCCTCTACACGCCAATGCCGCCCTCAGCGGTCAACTTTGACCTGACTTTACTTGCTAAGCAGCCACATTGCACCCCCAACTCCCCCCCTCGTTTCACTTTCTGAAAGCTAGTCTTAGCTGTCTGTGAAAAATTGACGTTTTTTTTTTCAAAAAGGCGGCTTTTCTGTTGGTTTGTCTCCATAGCAACCATACTTTATTTATACTTTGGTCGCCCGATACTGAACAGACTGTCGTCAGTCTCAGAAAAATTAAACTTTTGAATTTCCTTAGCATCCAAGAGTAATTTGTTAGCCACGCGCATGTTCCTAATGTGCTTGCATCCTGTTTTTAATATTATATCAGGCTCTAGTCAGGGATCAACATATTCGATTTTTACAATATTCTGTCAAAATATGTGCGAGTAATAAGAGTACGCCACTTTTACTGGGTCGCCACGCGCAAGTCGTTTAAAATCTTTAACTTCCAAATTTGTTTTTGCAATTGCTTCCCAATGATGCCCAAGAAGTTACAAGACGATCAATGAAAATCTCTAGGACAAGCTTTTGTTTGTAACTGGTGCTAAAGGTGTTTTTTTTTAGAGTTCAAGATGGCGGCCTCTTCCCAAGGTCAAAGGTCAATTAAACTTCAGGGGTCGGTGTAGATTTAAGCTAGCAGCATGTGTGTGAAATTTTGATAAAATCGGCAAAACAAAAGGTTCGTTTTCATGTACTTAAAGATCGACAAATCTCAAAATTTGACACAAAATGGCCACCAAGCCGTATGCCATGTGGCCATCCCATAAACATTTCCAAACTTTCCCAGATAAAGTTACGTTGGTTTCGTTAGTGTATTCAAAAGTTTTCAGCAGATTTTTTTATTTTTATTTTGCTGAGTCAGCAGGTTTTTTTGGTTTATCACGGCTATCTACAACTTCTAATTGCAACCTTTTTTCCACAGTACCTTGCCAATGATGCTCCAGAAAATACAAGATGATTAATGAAAATCCCTAAAACAAGTTTTCATTTGTAGTTTGAACTAAAGGAACTTTTTTTTTTTAAATCGGGATGGCGACCTCTTCCCAAGGTCAAAGGTTAATGAAACTTCTGGGGTGGCTGCAGACTCCAGGTGATGGCGTGTTTTTTTAAGTTTTGTGAAAATCGGAAGAACCAATGTTGTGGAAAATCGCCAAATCTCACACTTTGCTACAGAATGGTGTGGGTCATGTGGCTATTCCACAATAATTTCAAAAGTTCTCCTGGAAATCCCCAAACTCCAAAGTGTTTGCCATTTGTGTTTCCCATTCATTTTTTATACGGTTTTGCTCCCCATGATGTCATAGGGGGGGGTCTGATTCATTTTCAAGTTTCCCAGGTGTGTGCGATATTTGGTGACTTTTCGGGCATATGGTGGGGGTCAAATTTTGACCCGGCTTCGGTGAGAGAGATGGATGTATGGTTACGGTGATGGACAGAGGGGTAGGTAAATACTGTATGCTTATATACGCTTTTCTACCTTTTTTGAAGGCCCAGAGCACTTTACAGTCACAGCCAAGCTATAAGCACCAGGAGCAATGTGGGGCTCAGTGTCTTGCCCAAGAACACTTTAACACAAGGGCGATCAGGGTGGGAGTCAAACCTGTGATCCCCCGATCAGAGGTTGACCACTCTACCTCTGTTTCACGGCCGACCCGTGGATGAATAGTTTGGATAAATTGCCTGATGGATAGAGGGTTGAAACCTTTGCAGCACCCTGCAAACCAACCTCATGGCCTTCACAGTTGATCCAAATGTTCTTACTTGCAGAGGTCGTTGGAGCAACTGGCCATGTAGGGCAGCGGGCTCACAAAATCATGACAGCTCTGAAACGGGGGGTTAAGAAGCATCGAGCAAACCTCCTCCACTCTCTGCACAAAGAAAGTAAACAGTCGGTCAACATTTGAAAGTGGAGCTATTCTTATTTATTCATCTTATTGGCTTCTATGTGTCTTTCTTACCATCAAAGCTTGGACGTCCACTCCAGTACAAGGTGACGGGAAAGAAGAGCCCACCGGAGGACATGGGTTCTGTTGAGGATCCATCTCTATCCAACTGTTCCCAAACATTTCTAAGTCTTTAGTCAGAAGACCTAAAGGAATTTTTTGAAAACAGACGTCATTCTTACTGTTTAATAAATCCTGTGCTTTGCATGGAAGCGTATCTTTGTGGGATTTGGTCGAATTTACTAAAGATAATTGTAAAGAACTTTAGAGTTTGTGCAGTTATGAGGCAAACATGAAGTGATGCCGTGCAAGACATCACCCCATGGACGAATGAGAAACTTCATCAACTTGATGAAAAAGTTCTGTAATTCACTTTTACTCCAGGAAGCTTCGCAATGATACTCTAGGAGTCTGGATGAAATAAATTCAGATCACTAGGAGGAGTTAAATTTGTAGAAAGGAAGTAAATATGATTTTTTTGGGGGGGAGGATTCATGATGGGGGGCCTCCTCCCAAGAACAAAAGTTAACAAAACTTCGGTTTACTTTACTCATATTGTAAGATGTGAAAATCGTTAAATTTCACACTTTGCCACAACTGACTGCCAAGCTGTATGTCCTGTATCCATCCCATAATCATTTCAAAACGTCTTTGAGTATTACTGACTCGTGTGTTTTAGTTTTGTTAGTGGATTCTGAAATACATTTAAGCCCCATAGCAGATTTTTGGCCCCAGGCATTTTGTGAGGGTTTCTCCCGCTGTGATGTCATCATTTTTTGGGGGGGTGTTGTTCTTAACGCCCCAAATTAATTTTCTCCAAGTTCAAGGTGTGTATACATTTTGGTGAGTTTTTGAGTGTGTGGTGGAGGTCTAGTTTTCATTCAAAGGTGCTGGTCTTTAGTCCAGGACTGCTGACAGAACTCTAAATACTCATTTAGAGTTGAGAGCAGAACTTTGCAGGCTGAACAGCAGCTCTGCTCTTCAGAAACCCTTCAGGAACTGAGCCCATGAGCAAACGGAGGCCTTTTCGTTGACCTTAGTAGTTCATTACCTGTCGAGTAGTTTCCTAATGTGCCACTGGCAAAACTGTCTCACCGTAACTCGTGGTCATGTCATCCTGGATGTCTGCGTTAAAGTTGCCGCACAAGCCGCAGGTTCCACCCACAAACTCGGGGCTGAGTTTGATGTAGACTGAGCCAGTGTGTCCCTCCCACGCCAGCGTGAAGCCCTGCTGCTGCGTCACCAGCACGTACTGAGAGATCTGCTCCAGCTGCAGGTGGTGGATGTGGTGGGGCAGCTGCAGACTGTTCACAGTGAACCCTCACTGGTAAATATGTTAGTCACACTAGAACACACAACTGGTTCTGATGCTGACCTCTGCCCTTTGAAAGTAACATTGGAGGCGTGTAGTCGGATCTCGCCCTCCCACGGCAGGAAGATGCTGACGGAGCGTCGGCAGGTGTAGGGAGTAGAGCTGCACTCTGGATCGTTGTGCACCTGGAAGATGTGCGCTGAGCTTAACTCCAGTTTGAACGAAAGTTTTTTGAGCTGATGTGAAATTCCACGAGCATGTAAAGAAACCCAGTCAGGTTTCTGTGACACACATCAAGGACCGTTCACATTACAGCTCTACACGGTTTGACCTGTTGCCCTCTGGGATGCACTACAGACTACATATTCATCAGAATTAAAGCAAACTGATTCGAAAATTCTGCTTTTTCAGAAGGGAATAACCCTCTGAAACTCCTGGTGTTCTGACTATACAATGTGCTCGCACATGCCTTTTTATATACATATATATATATATATGTGTGTGTGTGTGTGTAAATATTTGCATATGTATTTTTGTTTATTTCTTCTTTTTAGCTTCAGTGACAATAACACACCCATACACACCCATACACACCTGGGGATCATTTAGAGTCACCAATTAACCTATACGGCATGTTTTTGAATGGTGGGAGGAAGTCCCTGGAGAAGACCCATGCATGCACACAGAAAGGCCCCCCACCGGTGATTCTGTTTCATGGGACTTGAACCGGGGCCTTCTTGCTGTGAGGCAAGAGCGCTAACCACTGCACCACTGTGCAGCCCACTAATCTTGTAGTGTGAACAATAATGGCATATCATCATCATCATCATTATTATTATTATTATTATTATTATTATTATTAGATAATCATTACGTTGACTGTATGAAAGAACTGGAATGAGTGTGACTTTGTTTGTAGAAAATGCTTTACTTTGCGCTCGAACCAAATGAAGTCAATTCAGTTGCCATTTTTTGCAAAACGGACGCCACCACGTTTGAGACAGACGTTGTCATTTAGCAATGATTTGAAATCTGTCAATCAAATGTTTTGAACGTTGAAAGTGGGGGCCAGCATGTCCCACCTACTTTTATTGAGACGTCTGATTGGTCAGTTTAAAATTTGAATCACTTGCAATGAAGTAAATATATAATGAAAACATTCATAATGAGAAAAAAAATAGTATCATCAAGAACATGTTAAAAAGTTACCAAAGAAAGAATAGTTATTTAGACAAATAGAATGACTGAGTAATAGTTGTTTATTTCTCTACAGAAGTCTTCAGGATTTTGGCTTCTTGGAGTCAGCAGGTACTTCGGACACGTTCAGCTTGTTGTGGTTTTTGGTTTTTCTCTGCCTGTTCTGTGCAGGTCTGTAGTGTCTTTTTTCTCCTCCCTCTCACCTGTGTCTCCTGCTGGAGGTGTTCACAGCTGCATCCTGTTTAGTTTATTGTGCATTTGTCTATTTCAGTCTGTGTGTTTCTGTTCTCTGTACTGGAGCGCTTTGTGTCCTTTTGGTGATCTTAGTTTTTGTGATCAAAACAAGCTTTAAACTAAAACTGCATCCAAGCCTTCTCTGCTTGTGGGTTTTTGGAATCTACCCGTAACAACTTCCTGTTTGGAATGCCAGGGGGAGGGGTCACTCAGTGCAGTTCTTATATGCAGTCAATGGTCACACACCATCACATCATCATATTTTCACTTTTGAACTATATTTGTTGTACAAGAATATTTTTTGTGTTTAAATAAATGAATAAATCACATCTTCCCCATCAGGTCAAAAGTGGGTGGAGTCAATTCAAATGAACTAACCTGTACGATCAGGCCGCCTTGTGTAGTTTCCCCACAGTCCTTCAATAACGTGTACGTGCATCGACCGGGGAAGTAATAGTAGAGGCCATCAAAGGTCTCAAAGTTGTACTGACCCCACGTCCTACATGTCATCTCTCTCTCAAAGCCCAGATTTACAACTGTCATTGAACACAACAAGAAAAACACGCAAACACTTCTGATACGGTCAAATACATTTGCTTCATCACAGTTCCTCCGGCAAAGATTAATCTGAACTATTTACAATGACTGTAATCTTGGTCAGTCATGTGTCAGGGTTTACCTGTCTGACACCTGTGTCCAGTGGCGTGATACAAGCTGCAGTCACATGACTGGTGAACACACTGTCCTCCATTAAGACAAGGAAAATCACATGACTCTCCTGGGAGAAAACAAATGACTTTACATTAAAACTTTAACCACTTGCATCTATTTTTAAAGGTTTACACATAAATTACAATGCTAATGATGTTTTTTCATGTGACAATAAATGTGAGTACCCCTTCCTAACAAACCCCATGACTTTGAGTGTATCACAATGGAAGAGGAAGCTGTAAGAGACTTGTGCAGATTCTGGTAGTATTATGCTCACTGAACACACCTACTACGTAATGATACAGTATTTACTACCATCTGTTTGATGAATTAATCGTGGAGAACAGCGATGTGCTGCGGAATACTCTGGAACCAGGTTTGCTGGAAATTAAAAGATAATCTTTTGAACTATTTAACAGCTAAATACTGAGCATGTTTTTTTCTTAAGAGTCTTACCCTCTTTCATGCACAGGACTATATTAGGTTAAGCTTAAATGTGATTAGAAACTATCTGTAATTCATAAATTGAAAAAGTTAATTGTCTTTCTGTCCCTGTTGCTTTAGCAACTGGATTTGCTTAACTTTTTGTTGACTTTGTTTTTATTATTCATTATAACGTCATTGTTTCTGCATTCACTCTAAATGTTAATACGCCAAACACTCAAAGATGTTTTGCCTTCTGTTTGCTTCTGTTCCTCTAGCATTCATTAAATTCAAAATAAAATAGGGTCTTCACAACATATTAATACATTTTTGGTTTCCATGGAGACAGTGGAAACCGGTATGACAGAATATCATTGACCACTTCAACTCCAACAAAAAATACTTTGGTACAAATCCACCATTAAACTGAAGCAGCCTTTTGAGTAAAATTTAATCAAGATTCCTTGAAGCTGAAGTTGATCTCAACTCAACACCATAGGGGGTGGGCTACTGGGGCAAGTGTTGGAGAGGCAACCACTGCAAAGACTTTAAACAGCTGGGTTCTTGTAGAAAAACAACTCGTTCTCATAGCACCTTCTGCTTCCTCCATGTTTTATAGTATAGTTTATTCAAGTATAGGTTGGTTTGTTTTGTTTTTGTACATGAATGAAATCAGCTCTGTCTCCAACCATTCTTTTCATTATAATGTAAGTAATCACTTATTCACTTTCATGCTGGTTTCATGAAGCCTCCACCCACCTGAAATTCTGCGTCTGGATGATCCAAGGGCCTCCTTTGTCTGCTTGGTGAGCACTGAGACATTAACAGGAGGCTCCCCTGGAGGAAAAGCTTGGTTTCCTGATAGTTCTGGTCCAGGTGTTGACTGTGTTGAGCTATTCAGTAATTGATCAATGGTTCCAGAAGTAGATGGCACCTGACTGGAAGTTGTCATGCTTGGTGAGTTGGGACCAGAGGGTTGTGGTGTATGTCTTGGTTCATTAGCCAGCACTGAAGCTCTGAGTGCTAATGTGTTTAAGGAGGCTTTTGATGGATTGCTATCAAATACACCTTGTCTTGATTTTGCAGCAATGTCTGTTGAGTGTACAGTTGAGGCATAGTGAGCAGCTGGGATGCTTTGCAATTGATCAAAAGGTTCTGTACTTGTTGGTAACTGTCCAGATGTTGCTGTGTTTGGCAGGGATTGGGTAGTTTGTAACTTCCTCGTTGCAGAGTTTCTGGCTGGTTTCTTTGTTGGGGAGCTGCCTGTTATTTGTTCATGTGATTCTGAGCTTTCTGGTGATTGGCTGTCATATTTCTTGTTATCAAATGATTGATTAAGTTGTTTTGTCTCTGTTGCAGACCAAACTGGAGATATGAGGCTATCTTGTGATTTGACAGCTGGTTTTGTGGTTGTTGACGAGTGACTAACTTGCAATTGCTGGACTGTCTTAGCTGTCAGTGAAGTATATGATGTTGAACCTTTAGATGGCTGGTTTGTCATTTCTAGCTGCGTCGATGGCTTTGGAGCTGCAAATGGGCTGGCTTGTGTTATTTTACCATGTACCTGGCTGGGTAGTGGTCTAACACTAGCTGATAACTGGACAGGCATTTCTGTGGTTGTTGCCATGTTGCTAGTCGGCAATGACTTTCCTAGCAATGTAGTGGTGGATTGTTGTGGGTTCTGTTGTGTTGTCTTGCTTGGTGACTGGCTGAATGGTGTTTTGTTGGTTTGAGAAAGATTTGTATTTTCTATCATACTCTGTCCTTTTTTACTTTGTGCTTGCTTCTTAGTGGCTGGCATTTGACTGGTATGCCTTGTGTTGGTTGGTGACTGTCCAAATTCTTGTACAGTTGTTGTGTGCGTTAAACGGCCACCTGAAACTAAAGTGGTTTCTTTTTGGGTGTGAAGTACAGGAACGGTCTCTGATTGGGTGTAGTGAACACCCTTAGAAGAGGATTGAGCAGACATTATAGCAGGACTTCCTAGTTTGGTTTGTGTTGCAGTGGGTAAAGATTTTTTGTGGTTTAATTCTTTGGTTGTCTGTTTGTAAGTGACAGTTGCCGGGCTGGTCTGAGAATTTTTGGATGGAGTAGTCCCGGCTGATGACTCAATAATCTGTGATGTACTGGTTTTTGTAGTGCTGCGTAGCTTTTGGCTAGCTGTTGTTGTGGATATGTTAGTAACAGACATTTTTATTGCAGTTGTTGGATCAGAGTTGTGGTTCCATGAGACATTTTGTGTCCTTTCTTCCACGGGGGACGTCAAGTTGGACACAGGAATCCAACCAAGCAGTGATTGACCGGTGACAGTTTTGTTGATGTCCGGCAGAACAAAGACTGTCTGGAAATAATTGAAGAAAGAGTGTAAATCAACAGGAGCTTTATGCAGCACTTTGAACTATTTGATCAGCTTTATCTCCAAAAGTAATGTTTCAAAGGTTGATATATGTAAATCTATCGTATTGCATAGTATACAACAAAACCATGAACCCAGTTTAGCAAACATACAAGCTTCAAGTAGTGCTGGGCGATAAAATGATAGTTATCAATATCGCAATAGGACTTTCTCTCAAAGGTAAAATGAGCCTATCGCGATAGACTTTTATTTTGAAGGGTCCAAAATTAACATGGTCACGAGAATTTCCTCCTCTTTGGTGTGTAAAGATTATAGGGTTAGTCACCACAGAGAATGTTTGTGTAAAAGTAATCATGTTTATTAGCTCGTCTTCTGCTGAAATTATTTTGTCCTATATTTATCCACCATCTGCTCACAAGGTAAAAAAAACACACGAGACACAGCCCCCACCCCCACAGGTGAAACACTTCACCTGTGCAGAGTTGAGTTTGGCTAATGAAACAGTGGAATATGTAGAGATTTATAACAGGATCCAGTCAGAACTGGAGGATAAAGCTGCTTCACTTAAAGCAGCAACACACAGATTCATAAAATGTGCTGATTTGGAGACAGCGCTGTTGTTACACACTAATGCTATGATGCTAGCTTGTTAGCTGCCAATGCTATGATGCTAGCTTGTTAGTCGCTAATGCTATGATGCTAGCTTGTTAGTCGCTAATGCTATGATGCTAGCTTGTTAGCTGCCAATGCTATGATGCTAGCTTGTTAGTCGCTAATGCTATGATGCTAGCTTGTTCGTCGCTAATGCTATGATGCTAGCTTGTTAGTCGCTAATGCTATGATACTAGTTTGTTAGTCGCTAATGCTATGATGCTAGCTTGTTAGTCGCTTATGCTATGATACTAGCTTGTTAGACGCTAATGCTATGATGTTAGCTTGTTAGCTGCTAATGCTATGATGCTAGCTTGTTAGTCGCTAATGCTATGATGCTAGCTTGTTAGTCGCTAATGCTATGATGTTAGCTTGTTAGCTGCTAATACTATGATGCTAGCTTGTTAGCTGCTAATGCTATGATGCTAGCTTGTTAGTCGCTAATGCTATGATGTTAGCTTGTTGGCTGCTAATGTTATAATGCTAGCTTGTTAGTCGCTAATGCTATGATGTTAGCTTGTTAGCTGCTAATGTTATAATGCTAGCTTGTTAGTCGCTAATGCTATGATGCTAGCTTGTTCGTCGCTAATGCTATGATGCTAGCTTGTTAGTCGCTAATGCTATGATACTAGTTTGTTAGTCGCTAATGCTATGATGCTAGCTTGTTAGTCGCTTATGCTATGATACTAGCTTGTTAGACGCTAATGCTATGATGTTAGCTTGTTAGCTGCTAATGCTATGATGCTAGCTTGTTAGTCGCTAATGCTATGATGCTAGCTTGTTAGTCGCTAATGCTATGATGTTAGCTTGTTAGCTGCTAATACTATGATGCTAGCTTGTTAGCTGCTAATGCTATGATGCTAGCTTGTTAGTCGCTAATGCTATGATGTTAGCTTGTTGGCTGCTAATGTTATAATGCTAGCTTGTTAGTCGCTAATGCTATGATGTTAGCTTGTTAGCTGCTAATGTTATAATGCTAGCTTGTTAGTCGCTAAGGCTATGATGCTAGCTTGTTAGTCGTTAATGCTATGATGTTAGCTTGTTAGCTGCTAATGCTATGCTGTTAACTAGCTGTTCTGTGTGTCCTGTGTGATCAAGGACCAGTTTGAAGTCAGACAGTATTTTGAAGGACCGACCTTTAAGACGCGGCGAATAAATACAAGATGAATTAATAGAAGGACATTCATGAAAAACGGTATTTTATAAATAATGACAAAATTGAATCCACTGTTTTAGCAACGTCTGAGTAGCAGTCACTCCGTCAGAAAAAAATGCATTAATAACCTGTTTGTAGAAGTCTTCCTTTTCTTTCTTCAGATTAAAAAGTCGTTTCATTTCAGTGGAGATTACCACCAGTCAAAGTCTAAACTAATTCTTCCCAAACTGGAAATCCCACCAACCTTTTTATCACCTGAAGCAGTGACACCAAACATGTTCAATCTCAGACTGAAATAAAGCAGAATTCTCCAGAAAAACAACAAAGTTCAGACTTTCACAGCAGCAACAGTCTAAACTACTTGAAGAAATTCAGAGAATTTGCTTTTAGTTCCTACATTATTCACAGGATGTTAACAAAAATGTTTGTCAGTTTTATGTTCTGTAAAACTTGAAAACATTAGAATGTATTTGTAGAATGAATGCTTTTTTTAATGGAACTGATCAAACAGTTTAGTGTTCTGTTTTATTCATGTTCTCTTTTGAAACCTGAAAGCTTTTGCTTTAATTTTCAACCTGCTGATGATTATGAATTTCTCTTATGAGCCACAGAGCATTCATATAAAGCAATTATAGTTATTTAATTTATATTGTGATATATATTGTTATCGTCTGATATGAAAAAACAATATTGTGATATAAAGATTTCACTATCGCCCAGCCCCAGCTTTAAGTCTATGCTCTCACACATCATGAAATCTATGTGACTGGAATGCATGGATCTAAACACTAAGTGTTTTTGGACAAAAGACCCATCAAGACAATGGAGAAAAGAATTTGTTCTTTGGATCAGACATTGATCTTAAAGATATAAAATGAAGACAAATGAACATTGTTCACCAGTCCCAAAGCTTATGTTTATGTCCTCAGCTCTGAGCTTGAGGGAAGGTTGTCATTAAATACCCACTCCAATGAAAATGGTTCTTGTGGCATTTTTCTCATGATGGAGGAAGTTTATAAAAGAGTATTCAGAGTATTTTTTTATTTAAATCAGGATGGATCAGGAGCGGAGGAAACACCACTGTTTAAGAAAGCTCAAGCCACAAGCTCTCTCCTCCACTCGATTCTGATGCATCTCAAATAGAGATGCAGACAAATAGATCCATTAACGTCTTCACTTTCCTCATCTAAGCTGGCATGTGGCTCAAAACTGTACGGCTGGTTAGCTTCCATATTGCTCGCCACGTTTGTTACATCGCTAATGTTAGCTTGGGGTTGTAGGTGACTGTAAGCTAGCAGGAGATAGTATAAACAAAGAGATGATGGGACGTCAGCGGAGGGTTACTTCCACCCCAACGATCTCGGAGGTGAATTTCTAATGAACTCATGCCACTTTGCAAAAACTATGTTCTAGAAAACAACAATGTTTTGTGTTGTTTTGGTGTTTGTGGCTAAAAACTGCATAATCATAATTAAAAGACATCTGGGAACGATTTTACAAGAGATCAAAATAAGACTGGAGTGGTAATTTAGCATTTTGTTTAAGTCCGATTTTTTTACGGGACAGAAATTTCTTTCATATTCATGCTGGTTGTTGCAAAATTATTGAATTATTTATTTATCTATAATTGTTAAATTGTATTTGAATTGATTTACTTAGAGCTATCAAAAAAATCAGAGCTAAAAAAGCCAAACAAAAGAGGCATACTTCTATATAAAGAAACATCCCACTTAAGTTCATTAGTCACAAAAGGATGGGAAAAAATAAAAGTGTAAAGTAAAAGAGATATTTATGGTTACTTACCCATACATCCACATACACGTGTAAATGAAGCCATTATAATACTCTTAATCATAGATACATTTGCACTTATACAAACTGTACATGGCATAATGAAGTAATTCAATGTGAAGATTGTCAAAAACAGTTGAATGTATTGCTTTGAAAGTAGTGTGAGGAAGCAAGGTTACATAGTCCCACCCCTACCCTGATCCCACAAGCCCACCACCAACAGGACCCACTGACTGAGCCACACAAAAGATCATGTTCAGCATTTCTATGCCAATTTAACAGCAACTACTGATTCTAAATGGCACTGAAGTAGAACATGAAGGTGGGGCTCAGAGGAAAACTATCTGGGTTCTGATATATTTGTTTAGCATGGCGATGTAAAACCTACAGTAACTACATGTCAAGTTTACTTCTGGAGAAACTTTTGAATGTAATGTGTAACTATGTCAAGTCTCTGAAGAGCTCAAATGTTTGGAATGTATGAACTTTTTAAAAAGCATAATGTCTGAAGAGAAAATGATCCCCCAATAAAAATGCTCAAATTTGATTAAAACATTTTTAAATCAAAGCAGAAACTAAAACAGATTTACTTCCAGAGTTTAGCATTTCCAGTCCTTTTAACTGTTCCAACAATTTGAGCCCCCTGGGACATCAGAGTTCAAAGGGGCTCTCATCTCAAAGAGCCGCGACAAAGCAGATGGCAGAGGCTAAGTGTTGAGGGGTACTAGGAGAGTACGTCTACGAATTATTAATCACTGATCTCTATCACCGATCTGAGAACGGAGCAGATCAAACGCTCTGACCAGAGACAGATGAGCTCCGTAAACCTGTGGCCTGTCTTGCTAATTGCTTTGTTCCTTTCTACGCTCTCATGGTTTGAGCCGGATTCTCCTGTCGCCTGGTGCCAAAGGAAGGCCGGACAAAGAGCCGGCATATTGAAGCAGATGGTGGCTTTCATACAGGAAGAGCGAGACAACAGAACAGCTACTGAATATTCCTGCTGGGATTCCCTCACATGTCTGCCTCCAAAGAGGAACGACCTCCATTTCTTATGACGAGATGCTCCACATGTATCTGCTTTTAGAACCTGATCTCGCTGTTGTGTTAAAACTGTTGTTGTGAAAACAGCACAGACCTTTTCCTACTTGAAAACTTCTCATTCAACATCTTTAGAGTTTGTTCCACATCTGGACCAAAGCCTGTCTGACAGCAGACGTTGGCTTATATTCATGCGTTTCAACTGAGAAAAACTGCTCTGTGAATTGAAAGTGTCCGTTACTATTTACAGGTTTTTTTCTGAGTGTTTTTGCCGCCTGAAAAAGTTCCATCAGCATCAATGATCAATGCATCAGCCTACCTGCCCTCCCTGGGAAGTGGTGTCCCATTTCTCCTGTTTTATCCTGCTGCTCCCGCTGCTGGGACAGAGAAAACAAGGAGAGGTTTGTTCCTGCTGCGCTCCACCGATACCACAAGCCCACCACCACCAGCAGGACCCACCCAGCCAGCCACACAAAAACATCATATTCATCATTTCTATGCCAATTTCACAACAATTACTAATAATCTGTTGGTTACCTTTATGTACAAATAACACAAAAATCATTTGTTCTTATTGAAAAATTCTGAACTAAAGGGAGTATAACTACGGTATTGTCAATAATTTAATTTTTCTTTTTCTTTGATACATCTCTGGCTGTGAGAAGAAGCCAATTTGAGTCTAATAGTTTTTTTTACAGTTCAGGACAAAATGCTTGTATCATTGAAAGCTTGTTTGCTTTATTTCATTGCTTATTTTAATGTAAAAACATGAATATAATGATCAGGGCTGAATATCAGGATGAAATGGTTTTTAAAATTCCTATTCAATTTTACAAATCATATGGTTTGTTATGGTTTGTAGAAGAAAAACTTGGTTTTAAACTGAGTTTTAATCACATCCAGGATCTTGGCTGAACTTTGAAAAGACATTTTTTGTAATGAAATTAAATTGTTTCTTTTGGGGCAGCGGCAGCATGATCCCAGCTTATTTACATGCTTCCCTCTAAATCCACGCCAAGAAGTCCGTGCTGAAAACGTGCATAAATGCTGTGTTCTTTATTGCAGTTCCGATGACATGACTTCAGATCAAACTGGGGTGTTCAGGTTTTAACGCGATGCAATGACTGACAGGTCATTGCATCCTAAAGAGGAAAAGCAAACCAACTTCTTAGTATTATCTAACACCACCTTCTCCATGCCAATCACTTGATCCAGTGGTGGAGCTGGAACATTGTATATATGAGGGGGGGGGGGCGCAGAAGACTTTAGAAGGTGGCAAATAAAAATATCATTACAAATGAAAGGATCAAAAATATGTGATTCAAACACGTTTCTTATAGTTATTACTATTTAAGTAGCAGTTCTTTTAGCTGAGGTGTTTACAGAAGCTTGTATTGATGATTTCTTAATGTTTGTCAGTAACAATACTAATACTGACTCCTTATTTGATCTTTTTATCCCTAAATGTGAACATATAATTACACACTGTGTCTTGGTTCTGAATTGAAGCTTCCCTTCATCAATCATGTTTGTTTCTTTAAACTGGCCTTCTTTAGTCACATCAATAAATAGACAAATGCTTAAAAAACGCTTCACTGAAAAGTGGTAAAATAGTCCAAATGCAGACACTGCTGTGGATACATTAGGATTCTCCTGTATTTTGTCACAGATTGACTCTGTGCTGGAAGACTGATTATTATAAAAACAGAATCAACAAATATTGTTTAAAATAAACTTACTCTTCCCAGTCAGAGGCGTTTTCTTTGTCAACACAGCAGCAGAGATGCGCTGAAATGAAAGTAAACGTCAGAAAATCCCCAGAACCTTTTCACGCAGAGCCCACGGGGTCTAATCCCACGCGCAGGTGCGTGGCAGCTGAAGCAGACACGCTCACCGTGACTGACGAGGATGACCCACAGAGTCACGCAGCAAAAAGGCCTTTTCCGTCTGAACCGGGGATCCATCCGCAGAACTGACAGCATCACCTGGTGAAGACCCTCCGGTTGAGCTCCCGCTGCCGCCCGCTCGGCTCCATCCGGCGCGTCTGCTCTGCGGGCCGCCGGCGGCGCGCCTCAAAAAGCGCCGTACCTGCTCATTAGCATAAATTATGCGCAGATGGGGGCGGAGCATAAACACACCTGAGGACGCTGAAGGACAGAAGACTTCTCAAGAGAAAACCTTCATCTAAAGGATAATTCTCAGCTATCTGCAGACTGGCTTCGGTCTTTTAGCGCTCTAATCCAGAATACACCACAAAACAGCGCCCCCCTGTGGTCCTGTGAGAAAACAACACAAGCGCATGCTCAGGAAAGTCTCATCAAAGAGCGCACCAAGGTCCAACCAAACCAACTGTAGAAAGACTTCCCATAGAAAACACACCCACAGAAACAGAACAGCTGTTATTCTGACCCAGAAACCATTTTCAAGTTCATCCTGAATTTGATTCATGTTTTCGCTTCTGTCTTTGTTTGTTCTGATGAGTGCACAGTTTGTCCCAGTTCCTACTCAACAACGAAAACGATTTCTTTTACATTTCCCATACGTTAGATAACCTAACCATAATGTTTTTATTTGCAGAAAATGAGAATAGTCAGAACAAAAATGAGTTTTGTGACTTTTTAATCTTAGTTGGTGATTTTAACATCCATATTAATGATGACACCGACCTCTTTGCCAGAGTTTTCAGCAGTGTCCTGGATTCTTAATTTTCCTCAGCATGTGTCTGGTTTCACATATGTGAGAGGTGACACACTTGATTTCGATTTAACCTGGTGTAAATATTGACTGTATTTTTTCTGAGGACATTTTCATTTCTGATCATCGTTGTATTTTTTTAATCTGTCATTTTCTGTGTCAATCTTGCCTGCATGCAGAGAAATCGCCTCTTGCAGCTTGAGCTCCTCCTGGGCTGAGGCCTTCTCTAATGCTTTTAATTTGGTGCTGTCTCCGTGCACTGATGTTAATGTTTTATTTGGTCTATTTATCAGTTATTGTCTCTCCATTTTAGATGAAGTCTGTCCCATTAAAACTAGACTAGCCTCTGTCACAAAAGTATCTCCTTGGATAAACAATAGTATTCGCCACCTAAAACAGTCTTGCAGAAAAGTTGAATGATTGTGGAAAAGAACTCACCTACATGTTCATCTTCTTCACCTCAGTGAAGTTTTTTCTACAGCGCTGTCAGAGATGTGAGGGCTGCATATTTCTCCAATCTCCTTTCTAAAAGCAGAGGTAATCCTAAAGTGCTATTTAACACCATTAGTGATATTGTTATGCCTAGTCCACCTGCTGTTCTCATCCACTCAAATGATGATTGTGAAAGGTTTTATCATTTTTCATTGGAAAAAGTCAGCTCAGTGAGAAGCTCTCTGTGTTCCACAGCTGGTTTAGTTCCTGTTTCCAGTCCACCCGGGCCTGTGATTGTAAACACGTTTTCACCTGTTCCTCTCTCAGATTGTTGGCACAATGAAGACATCCTCTTGCTCTGTCGATGTGTTGCCAACTTCCAGTTCATTGGCCCCTCTGTCCTGACTATAATCAACTCCTCCCTGCTGTCTGGTCAAGTCCCTTTGTACTTCAAGAGAGCTGTCATCCTTCCTTTCTTTAAAAAAAACTGGGCTTGATCCTGCCCTCGTGAGCACTTCTAGACCTGTCTGTAATCTTCCATTTATTTTTCTTAATCTTAGAAAAATTTGTTGCTAAACAACTTACAAAGAGGGGGCAAAGAGTGAGTAGGAGCGAGTAGAGCCAATGTGGTAAACTTCATTACAGCAGGTGAGGTAGGGCAGCAGTAAGTTAAATAATCTCTGATTACAAGCTAGCCTGTCAATAATCCTGTCCAAAGAGGAATGTTTTAAGCCTAACTTTGAATGTAGAAACTGTGTCAGCCTCTCTTACATGAGCTGGAAGCAAAAAAAACAGATAACATATAAAAACATATCTTTTTAAAATGGCCTTTTCTTAATTCTGTTCAGTTCAGTCAGAGGCTGAAACCTCAGTAGGGACACTCTGGACGTAACTCTCCTGTCAGCAGCTGCACAGACCTTCATTTCCATTTGAAAGTCCAGCTTTTAGAGGAGAAACGCCATCCTGCATCTGTCTGACAAAAGCTGCTGCTCCATCAAAGAGCTCACGGCTCTGGCTTTGTGTGATCCGGTGAGGAGGAGGTTCAGTTCATCAATCCAAACCTAATTTTAAAGATGAGCGCAAAGAACTGAAAAAACCCAGAAGAGGCTGCATGAACGACAGAAGGTTTTACACTGAATTTGTTCTGTGTGTTGTTTTTTATCTTTCATTTGAGTGATCATTTCAACCAGTCTTTCATCTCAGGTGCACTCGCAGTGAAACAGGAGCTGTGACATCCCCCCACACACACACACGCATGCGCGCACACACACACGCACCCACACACACAGAAAAATACACAAAGACACACAGATACATATAGTATATATAGTATATATGTACATATATTTATAACATTGTGATGTTGTCATACATCTGTCGGTACACCCATGCAAACAAACACACACACACACAAACGAACGAACACACACAAGGACATATGGATACACATATATAATGCATACCTGCATGGCACATAAATAAATACATACACACACACAAAAACACACGTTTAAAGAACAATATAAAGAATAAAAAAACTTAAACCTATAAAATGTTAAAAATGCAAACACTTACATTTTTATTTTTAAAACTTTTTTTACACATTTTTTTCAAAAATGAAGCTTTCTTTTGTTGTTTGCTTTAATGTATTCATTTTTTAAGAGGCTTTGTTGTCTTAATTCTTGTTTTTCTTTGCTTTTTCAGCCCCAGAAAAAGTCTTGCTCTTTTCCAACAGGATGGAGATTTCTTTTTTGGTTCTGGAGCACAAAGAGGACCTTCAGGATCCAAAAGCTGTGTTGTCTCTTGGATCAGTTCCACGTTCTGAGTCTCCTCTGTGGTCTGGATGACAGTGACCACAGGGACTAGAGGCTGCTGCTGGGATGAGTTTCTTTTCAGCAGTTGATCTTTCAGACAGTGCAGCTCTGCCTGAAAACACAACTCTCTTTTACAAGCCGTGACGGTCATGGCGGTGATCTCTTGGGCCACGGTTTGGAGGGTGAAGTCCTGCTCTGCTCTGAGGTTGTTGATGATCTGCTGCTTCATCAAAGGTTCTTGTGAGCAAACAGATCTCTCATGTTCCAGCTCTTGGCGCAGGACCTCCACTTCCTTTTGGGCAGCTGAAATTAGAAGGAAAAAAGATATCATATTTATTATAATTGAAAATAAATTCAGACACAAAAGGGTTAAATAATAATTATAATAATTATTATTATTGTTTTGCCTTCCAGCTCAGCGGCGACAGTTTGCAGCTGGCAAACAGTGGGGTGATTTCCTGGACTTTATTTTCAATATTGAAGAGATTCTGTTTCAGGGAGCTCGCCTCAACCAGCGAATCTCAGGGATGGTGTAAGAACATTTTAAATACTGTTTTTCTATAGTGCAATGAAAAACTTTAACATGTTCTTGTTGAAAGTACAGTGAGCAGATGCAGTTATTTGTAGCTTGAAAAGAAACTGCATGTTCCTCAGTGTAAGTCAAAGGTACTTGACGGGACTGCACGGCTTCTAGTATTTGGGGAACAGAAGGTGTGCTCTCTGGTACGAACCAAAAGACAGAGAAGGAAGTCTTTCTGGGTAAAACTTTAAATCAAAGACGATGATGCATATAACAAGACACATGCCAGGATATGTTTAAGATGACGCATATGACATCATCAGCATCGTGATGTGTTCATAAATGTCCCCCATCATGAAAAAAAGTCAAAAGAACATGTTAAAAAGGCCAAAAAATAAACACCATTTTCATGGGGTGGGTCGTGCGTCTTTAAGGGAAAAAAACCTCCCAAAATAACAGGGAAACATTTTATTTTGACAGAAAACTTAAGCACATTGTATTTCTCGATGAGTTACAGCTTATTTTTTAAAAGTTGATGTTTTAATTGAAGGTGCTCCTCCTTAAGGTGCACTCACACCGAAGGTGATTTGCGTGGCAGAGGAGGCCAGTTTCAATGTCAAGTCAATGGTTTGGACACAAATTGAAGTTCTGTGGCATGAATTGGGTGGCCAACGCGGCTGGCCAGAGTTAAAAAAAAAAGATCTGAACTCTGGAGAGGGGGTTGAGTCTCCTTAACCAATCAGGGGCTCAACTTCGGGCCCGTAACGTTTCAGTGACAGCAGGGAGAAAACATCTAATATGATGGATGGATCCATAGTTCTCCTGAACTTCCATTTGTTTTCTGCTATATCCCATTCTGGGCATTGGGGTTTCCAGATTCCGGTTACTGTTGGGTGAAGACGGGTTCACTCTAGAGAGTCTGTCGCAGAACCTATGGAGCTGTAGTGAACACGCTCACTATACTGGCTCCCAGGAGAGGAGCTGGTGGTCAGACAGAAGGCCGCTGCTAGATGGGAAAGCTGCATGCTCAGGTCTCTTAAACTTTGTTTTTCCTATTTTCATTGAGACAACAAAAAAAAAGGTCCCCTCATTTTATTTGTGCTTTTAATTTCGCCCTCTCATGTTAATGCGCGACCGTAAGCATTTGAACTCGGTCAGAGAGAGACAGAAACACAGCAGTAGCGACCATCAATCAGACACAGAAGCAGGAGAGAAATTCACTGGAGCTAAAGGTAGACTAAATGTTCTTATGAACCCAAACATGTAGATGTGATCACTGATGTTTTTGTAAAGCTCTTAGAAAGAAAAAAATCTGATCCTAAACAACATCTAAGTCTCCCATGCATTATAAATGAAAGAAACAGACGCAGCTCCTTGTAGCAATCAGGCTACAAATATTAGCTGCTAGCGTCATGTAGCAATCAGGTTACAAACAATAGCTGGTAGCTCCATGTAGCAATCAGGCTACAAACATTAGCTGCTAGCTTCATGTAGCAATAAGGCTTACAAACATTAGCTGCTAGCTTCATCTAGCAATCAGGCTACAAACATTAGCTGCTAGCGTCATGTAGCAATCAGGTTACAAACAAAAGCTGCTAGCTTGATGTAACAATCAGGCTACAAACATTAGCTGCTAGCGTCATGTAGCAATCAGGTTACAAACAATAGCTGCTAGCTTCACGTAACAATCAGGTTACAAACATTAGCTGCTAGCGTCATGTAGCAATTAGGTTACAAACCATAGCTGCTAGCTTCATGTAGCAAGAAGGCTTACAAACATTATCTGCTAGCTTCATGTAGCAATCAGGCTACAAACATTAGCTGCTAGCTACATGTAGCAATAAGGCTTGCAAACATTACCTGCCATTACCTCTCCATCAGTTAGGGGGTGGGAGGTCTGAAAGGGGTGGGGGGTTGTGTACAGATCTGGGGGAAGGGACATTATGTTAATTTATGCTTATTTTGAAATTATTACTTGTTTTTTATTTGCTTATTTTGTACCATTTTTTTATGTAAAGCACTTTGTGTTGTGTTTTATATGAAAAGTGCTATATAAATAAAGATTGATTGATTAAGAAGAGTCTTTCATCTTTACTCTTCTCTGGATGTTACTGTTTCTGTCATGGAACTCGCCATGGTTAGAATTCTCTTCATCGCTGCCATCGATATACGATTGCTGCACTTTAGATTTAAGCAGGAAACCATGATTAGAAACACTGCTGGCTTCTGGGTAATGGTATTTTTTCACATGAGTTACATTGTAGGCATGTTATTAGAAAACTACAAAATGGCTCAGCCTAAACTTTTTGTCCTCGTTCTCATTGGTTGTAGTAATGGGGAATTCTGGTTCTTCTTAGAGAACCGGCTCTTCTGGCTTCCAAACAGCTCTTTAGGTTGCTTTGTTGCTTTATTTAATTATTTATCAACAACTACATAAAATTATGCACAACATGAATAACTTACGTAAAAAAGCGTTTTTATTTATATACAGTAAGTGTATAATATATATCTGCTGTAATTTACTTCTTCCAGATAAAATAGGAGGACGCACTGCGGGACAGATTTGTGTGCGGTCTAAAGGGAGAGGCTGTGCAGAAGTGCCTGCTTACAGAAGAAAACTTCACTTTTCAGAAGGCAGTCACCGTGCAGCCGGCAGCTGAGACGGTGGCACAGGATGCACAGCTGCTAAGTGGCTTGCTGAAAGTGAATGCAATGATTTCCCCAAAACCCACTGTGAAGTGCAGAAGGTGCGGTAAAACAAACCATGCAGAGGATAACTGCTGGCACAAGGATTGTGACTGTCACCAGTGTGGAAATAAGGGTCCTATTTGTCAGATGTGCAAGAATAAAGGTTCCTCAGAAAGTGCAAAGAAACACAGGGAGAGTAACATTTTTTAACTTAAAACAACCAAGTGCAAAGTTAGAGATAAGAAGAGGAGAGTGTACTGTGTTGATTCAAATCAGGGTGAAAGCAAAGAAATTGAAAGTCACACTGATGAAGATTTGGCACTGAACTCTGTAATTAATGAGAAGAAATACAGTCAGATCACAGTGTTGCCTATAGTAAATGGGCAAGAGATGGAGATGGACACAGGGGCTGCAGTGTCTTTGATTCCTGTGGGGCTGTATGAAACTAAACTGAAGCAAGTGCCTCTGCTGTACACTGATGTAGTCCTGAAAACATATACAGGAGAGCCTCTTGCGCCAGAGGGTGTCATTAAAGTAAAAGTAAGGCTATATAATCAGGCTGCAATCCTGCCGTTGTATGTTGTGAAGGTCGACGCTCCTCCACTGTTCGGTAGAGAGTGGCTCAGAGGCATTAAACTGAACTGGAAAAACTGAAAGTTACAGAGGGTGTTAAAGAAACATGCGGCTGTTTTCTCTATCGCATTGTGCAAATTGAAAGGAATTAAGGCTAGAGTGACTCTTAAGCATGACTGTGTGCCCAAATTCTGCCCCCCACATAAAAGGTGCCTTATGCTCTTCGACCAAAGGTGGAAGCTGAGTTCAGACGATTGGTTAGCTTAGGTGTCATTTCCCCTGTCGATTACTGTAACTGGGCTACACCAGTAGTGCCAGTAAGCAAGAAAGATGGCCCAGTGAGACTTTGTGGGGACTTTAAAGTCACCGTCAACCCAGTTCTCTGCATGGACAAATACCCAATTCCACGCATTGAGGATTTGTTTGCATCTTTGGCTGAAGACCAACGCTTCAGCAAATTGGGCTTGTCTAATGCATACATGCAGATGGAAGTGGAAGATGAGTCGAAAGAGTTCCTGATGGTCTCAACAGAGAGGGGGTTGTTTTGCTTCAACCGGCTGCCATTTGGGATTGCTTTTACACACTGTTACCTAGATGACATTTTGGTCAGTGGACCAGATGAAGCAACTCATCTAAAAGCATTGAATGCAGTGTTGGGGAGGATAAAAGAGTATGGGTTGCATGTAAAGAAGGACACGTGTTTGTTTTTCCAGGACTCTGTACAGTACCTGGGTCACATTATGGATGCTGCAGGGCTCCACAAATCAGCGGAAAAAGTGCGTGCTGTTATGAAGGCACGTACACCCAACAATGTGGGGCAGCTACGTTCTTTCTTGGGAATGATTCATTATTATGGACGTTTCATTCCTGACCTCGCCACGATCTTGAAACCCTTGAATGCTTTGTTACAAAAAGGTCATAGGTGGACTTGGTCAAACGCTTGCAAGGCAGCGTTTGGGATGGTGAAGGCACTTCTGGTGTCACAGGATGTGTTGACACATTACAATGCTAAACTGCCATTTTGTTTGGCCTGTGATGCATCGCCTTACGGAGTGGGGCGGGGCTCTCACATGTGATGCCTGCTGGAGAAGAAAAACCTATAGATTTTGCTTTCAGAACTCTTGAGAAAGGCACAGCAAAACTATGCACAGCTAGAGAAGGAGGCTCTGGGGATAGTTTTTGGGGTCCGTAAATTTCATCAGTATCTGTATGGTAACAAGTTTACTCTGCTCACGGATCACTGCCCTTTGACTATCATTCTGAGTCCTCTGAAAAGTATTCCATCAATGGCTGCTGCTAGAATGCAACGTTGTGCTTTGTTGTTGTCCGCTCATGAGTACACCATTGAGAACCGCAAAGGAGAGGCTCATGCTAATGCGGATGGACTCTTATGGTTTCCACTCCCACACTCAAAGGAAACAAAGACGGACGCAGTGGAGGTGTTCTATGCTTCTGTGCTCCCGTCTACTGAGATTAGACGGGAGACCATGTCTGATCCTAATCTGTCTAGAGTGGTGGAGATGGTTGCAACAGGGTGTTTTCCTGCTGTCAGAGATGCAACAGAGTTGACATCCTTTCTGCTGCGCCGAGATGAGCTCACAATTCAACAGGGATGTCTGATGTGGGATATTCGTGTAGTGATGCCGCACAAGTTTTGTCTGCACATGTTACAGGAGCTGCATACTGCTCACTGTGGTGTGGTGAGAATGAAAGGTTTGGCACGGAGTTATGTGTGGTGGCCTAACATAGATTCTCAAATTGAGTTCCAGGTGAAATCATGTCATTCCTGTCAGCAGATTAAAAAAGAGCCGAGTGTTGCACCTCTCCATCCTTGGGTATGGCCTTCAAGTCCTCAAGTCGCGGGAAAGATTGCATGTGGACTTTGCTGACCCATTTGAAGGACATATGAACCTGGTTGAGGTGGATGCTCTTTCCAAACGACCTGAAGTGCAAATAATGGACAGCATCACTGCTGGAAGGACCATCCGAGTTCTGAGGGGTCTGTTCAGTCCACATGGGATGCCGCAAATCCTGGTTAGCGACAAAGGACCACAGTTCTATTCAGAGGAGTTCAGTTTTTGAGGTCTGAAGGAACCCCTGTGCTGGGGAAACCTTGAGCTCAATGCTTGTGGGGCAACAGGGGTTGTGGAAACGCCATGCTGATCAGATTCTGACACGTTTAGAACCAGCGCATCAAGATGGACAAGACTCTGCTGTAAAACCATCTTCTAGTCAGCTGGAGATTCCGTCAGATGACACTGTTAGGGGCACTCCTGATCATTTGGCTACAACTGGTTGGGAACAGAATAAAAATGTTGTCTTCAAAGGCAGGGTCAGTTGAAGTGCCTGTGTTACCACCGGTTGAAGTGCCTGTGTTACCGCCGGTTGAAGTGCCTGTGTTACCGCCGGTTGAAGTGCCTGTGTTACCGCCGGTTGAAGTGCCTGTGTTACCGCCGGTTGAAGTGCCTGTGTTACCGCCGGTTGAAGTGCCTGTGTTACCGCCGGTTGAAGTGCCTGTGTTACCGCCGGTTGAAGTGCCTGTGTTACCGCCGGTTGAAGTGCCTGTGTTACCGCCGGTTGAAGTGCCTGTGTTACCGCCGGTTGAAGTGCCTGTGTTACCGCCGGTTGAAGTGCCTGTGTTACCGCCGGTTGAAGTGCCTGTGTTACCGCCGGTTGAAGTGCCTGTGTTACCGCCGGTTGAGGTGCCTGTGTTACCGCCGGTTGAGGTGCCTGTGTTACCGCCGGTTGAAGTGCCTGTGTTACCGCCGGTTGAAGTGCCTGTGTTACCGCCGGTTGAAGTGCCTGTGTTACCGCCGGTTGAGGTGCCTGTGTTACCGCCGGTTGAAGTGCCTGTGTTACCGCCGGTTGAAGTGCCTGTGTTACCGCCGGTTGAAGTGCCTGTGTTACCGCCGGTTGAAGTGCCTGTGTTACCGCCGGTTGAAGTGCCTGTGTTACCGCCGGTTGAAGTGCCTGTGTTACCGCCGGTTGAGGTGCCTGTGTTACCGCCGGTTGAGGTGCCTGTGTTACCGCCGGTTGAGGTGCCTGTGTTACCGCCGGTTGAAGTGCCTGTGTTACCGCCGGTTGAAGTGCCTGTGTTACCGCCGGTTGAGGTGCCCGTGTTACCGCCGGTTGAGGTGCCCGTGTTACCGCCGGTTGAAGTGCCTGTGTTACCGCCGGTTGAGGTGCCTGTGTTACCGCCGGTTGAGGTGCCTGTGTTACCGCCGGTTGAAGTGCCTGTGTTACCGCCGGTTGAAGTGCCTGTGTTACCGCCGGTTGAAGTGCCTGTGTTACCGCCGGTTGAGGTGCCTGTGTTACCGCCGGTTGAAGTGCCTGTGTTACCGCCGGTTGAAGTGCCTGTGTTACCGCCGGTTGAAGTGCCTGTGTTACCGCCGGTTGAAGTGCCTGTGTTACCGCCGGTTGAAGTGCCTGTGTTACCGCCGGTTGAAGTGCCTGTGTTACCGCCGGTTGAGGTGCCTGTGTTACCGCCGGTTGAGGTGCCTGTGTTACCGCCGGTTGAGGTGCCTGTGTTACCGCCGGTTGAGGTGCCTGTGTTACCGCCGGTTGAAGTGCCTGTGTTACCGCCGGTTGAAGTGCCTGTGTTACCGCCGGTTGAGGTGCCTGTGTTACCGCCGGTTGAGGTGCCCGTGTTACCGCCGGTTGAAGTGCCTGTGTTACCGCCGGTTGAGGTGCCTGTGTTACCGCCGGTTGAGGTGCCTGTGTTACCGCCGGTTGAAGTGCCTGTGTTACCGCCGGTTGAAGTGCCTGTGTTACCGCCGGTTGAAGGCACTCCCTTGTTGAAACCTGAGAAACGCCATCCAGTGAGGAAAACTAAACCACCTGCAAGACATGGTGATTAGAGTTTGGACAGTAGACCCTTAAAAATAAATAAATAAACATTATTTGGGTTTGTGTGTGTGAAGCACAGTTGTGTAGAAAAAATAAATAAATAAGAGTTGCAACAATGTATTTGTTTTTGTCGAAGTTGGAATTACTGTGTAACTACATTCTCTTTAGGGGGGGGGGTGTTTTGTGTCACAACTGCAGTATTATTGGCGGCCACAGAGGGGCGCATAGTTTTCAGAGAATGGTTCTGTGAGTGGAAAATATGCAAAAGAAGAAAGCAAGCTTCAGGTTGACGGAGCCTGAATAAAAACGCTCCTAGCTTCCCAGTCTGTTTGATGTGGGATGCAGTGCAGCATCAAGAGCCCAAACACAACACATTTAGAAACACAGTTTTGAAGAAGGCTCTCTCAGTTCTCAGGTGTCTGTACTGGTTGGTTGTGGAGCCTGTTTTAGATGAAATGAGTTTCCTGCAGACTCTACACTCCTCTCTCTCTCGTTATAAATGCAACTTTTTCTTCATGAATACGTTTCTTTTTGACAGCTGTCTTACCTCACATGGAGCTCGTCACTTGCATTTCCAGTCGTAATGGCGGTCGCCGGGTTCGCCCGCGATCCTCCAGACGCAGTGAAAGCAGAGGTCACAGCGGCCGTTACAATCCTGGCTGGCTGGCAGCGTCTGGGCCCGGGCCCCCTCTCCCTCCACCCAGGCTGCTCCTTTTAGCTCTTTTCACTTGGTTCCTCCTCCGGCTTATGGGGGTGTGTCCTGCAGCACGGTGAGCAGGTTAGTCTGCTCGCAGCTGAAACTCACCATCCTAATGTGCATCGCCAGTCTCGCTAAACTTCAAAATGCACCACAAACAATATGAAAAACAAGCAATAAAGACACCATGCAAATGAAAAATCCATGCAAAACTCCAGAAACTATATTTCAAAGACTGGTCTATGGCAGATCATTCCTGCAGGCTGGTTTTCAGCACTGGACAGCTCCCGCGTGCCGCGAAAAAGACTTGCGCGCTTGCCAGCAGCAGCAGCTCAGTTTGCAAACAGCTCAGCCATCCATCACTTGTGCTTGACTCTATGACACATTGATGTGTTTTAGGAGTTCTCCCAGCAGCGATGCATGATCAGAGACGGAAGAAAAACCCAAAGACCCAAAGAAAGACTCGAACGTTGAAAAAGCTGAAACTACAAGCAATAAACATGATTAGGTGTTCAAATGGTCCTGCTCCATTGGTCTCCAAAGTCTGAAAACACTTTTTGAAATGGATCTTCTAGAATGAGCTGTCACGTGTGGTGTGGAACCACCAGGAAAAGTCCGTCTGATTTATCGCACTTTAACTCTTCACATACCGGAGAAAATGTGGTGGGGTCGATTCAGCGCATGCGCGTTTCCCCGACTGCTGCTGGCACGGGGTCGTCACGTGATCCACCCAAGGCGCGCAACTATGACGTTGTTTGCTTGATACAATCTTACACTGAAGTCAAATGTCATCATCCTATGATCTGTTTTCCTTAAATAGGCCCATTTCTGGCAAACAAACAATCACCTTCAACGATTTGAAGAAATCAAGACATTCAGAGAGAGCTCATTTCTGAAAGGTGGAATACCGACAACCAGCAATAGATCGACCTTCTACAGCCGTGATAAGAAGAACTTGACTTTTGGATTCTGGAGCTTTGAAAGAGCTGAACTCTGAACGTTACCTACTGAGAACCAAAGATTTCCTTAAGAACTGTCCTTTTCATTCCAAACACATTCCAACATGTGTGAGGTGCAAACAGGCCATTTTCTGATGGGCTCCTTGGGACTTTATCAGGTGGGAAAATTCCTGGGACGCGGAAGTTACGGCAAAGTGGCAGAATGCACTAAGATGGGCAGTAATGAGACTTTTGCCATCAAGATTGTAGATGATTTGAGAGCGGGCAATGAAGAGATGGATGCCATGAAGATCATCCACAGTCTGAATCCTGATCAAAACAACCTGATCAAGATTCATGAATGTTTTCAGTACAAAGACTGCATGTGCCTGGTGTACGAAATGCTGGATGAAAGCTTGGAGGACTTCGTGGGGAGGAGGTCTCTCCTTCCGGCTCACCTGTGTCAGATCAGAGCTATAGCTCAGCAGATGCTGGTAGCTCTGAACGGCCTTGAAAGCATCAACGTCTTGCATGGAGACATCAAACCAGATAACGTCATGTTTGTTGACCAGCTCAACAACCCCCTCAAATTAAAACTCATTGACTTTGGTTTGGCCGTCAACCCCCAAGAAATACAAACTGGAACCATCATGCAAATTAACCCCTACAGAGCACCAGAAGTCATTCTGGGTCTTCCTCTGGACGTCAGCGTTGATATGTGGTCCCTGGGTGTGGTTCTGGCTTCGCTGTACATTGGAGATGTTCCATTTTCATTTAACAGTGATTATGACACAATCCGAGGCCTGGTGCAGCTGCTGGGTTTACCTGAGGATGACCTTCTCCACTATGGAAAGTACACGTATGACTTTTTCACCTATGAGGAGGAATCCAGTCATCCCGGCTGGAGGCTCAACATGCCATCTGAATACACCGAAGCCACAGGGGAGGTGGTGAAAAAACTGAAGGATATCCCAGACCTTGATGCCATGGCGGAGTTTCATCAAGACACCTTTCCTCTGTACGAGGAGGACGACCATCGCGTCTTCTTAACACTTCTCAGGAGCATGCTGGCCATCGATCCTCGGCAAAGAATTACGCCAAGCTTAGCCCTCGCTCATGACTTTATAACCATGGGACACCTCTCGGGACAAAGCAAGGCCTTGTATGCTGCCTCAGCAACACATGCAATGAGGCAGGCTGGGATCAAAGACATGGGAGAGAGGTTTCCAGGAACTTCTACTGATGTTGTGAGTGTGAGAGAAACATGCGATGAAGGACGCTGTGACCACATTTCAAACGCTTCAACGGCAGAGACTAAAAACATCTGTGATGCGCCTCCTGCTGGAGTAAAAGATGAACCAGAAACTCAGCCTGGCAATGACAGCCAATCAGTCAACAGCTGTGAGAAAGCCTTTCTCTTTGAAGCAGAAGACGACCTCCCCTTGGACAAGGAACCTCCTCATCATCCAGGCGCTGCACCAAGACAAGCTGGGATTTCAAATCAGAGTCGTGCCTCTCAGAAATTCCCCAAGAGAGTTGAGGCCCAGCTTGAAGAAGAAGCACCAAACTCTCCTGCTTCTTCCTGTGTAATTCCCACCACAGATGATGGATGTGTTCTAGAACTGGTTTCCATTCATCTGCTTGAAGAAGAAACACCTCCAGAGCAAAGTCCAAGCAGCTGCAAGGAACAAGAAAAGCAGGAAAATGTCAAAGATGATCAATTCAAGACAAAACCAAAGCGCTTTAGAGGAATTAGGAGGTACTTTGTGAGAATAATTCAAGCCTTCACACCACACAAAAATCAAGGGTTTGAAGGAGAGCAACAAACAGAAGAACAAAACCAGATGAAGAGAAATTTGTAAAAAACAAAAAGAGGTGGAAGAAGAAGAAGAGAGAAATAGAAGAAGATTTGGGGTTCTCCGAAGTGCAAAAACATACATTTGGAGAATTTTGACTCTTCAACTGAGATATGTGTGCTTTTTTCAGGGACTGTGGTGTCCCACACACAAAAAAACTCCTGAAAAAAAAGGAAACAAAAACAAGAAAAAAGTAAAGAAAAAAAAGAAAGAAAAAACGGGACAAGCAAAAAAAAAAAAAAAAAAAAAAAAAAAAAAAAAAAAAAAAAACAATAATGCAACCACAAGGAGGCACAAGCCAGTGCCTTCATGTGCCGGTCCCAAGTCCGGTTAAATGCAGAGGGTTGTATGAACTAGGACTAGAAAGGTATCCTTGCAGCCTGGCAGTGTCCCTGCTAGCTCTACCAGCACCTGGGCGAAAGCACTCGCTTGCTCTGCTAGACTGGTAAGCTCTGCCCACTGAGTGCCCACCTAAAGCAAAGTGGGCAAACACAGGTGGGGCCACCACGGAAACTGCAGACAACCCCAATTGGGGCCCACATATTTTGCCTACTTTTAAACCATATGGGGCCCACTTGGCCTTGCTGGCTGAGCTGTAATTTCTTTTAGGACTACAACAGTTGTAGTCCTAAAGTGAGGAGATAAGGATGCATTTATAATCTTTATGGACATTTATGTTCTCATAGTGCCCAGTTGTAACTACAGCCTTCGTTACACTTATCCCTTACAACACCACATTATACAGTCAACCACATATCTTACTCAAGGAAAGTAGGGCTAGTGATCATCTGTTCCTATCCCCCAAGTATTTCAATATAAATCAAATATGTTTATATAGCAATAAACATTTGTGTCTGGAGATCTGTATTGTATCTTTCTCTTCTTTGATGTCTTCCATGGCAGCAAGCAAGTGAGATGTTTCACTGTCTAGAAGGCCGCATCCACAAGCCGAAGAAGGACTCCAATGCAACAGCATCCACACAACTGCCACAGACAGAATTGATGACACCAGACTTTTATACTTGCCGAACACTGATATCCACTAGTCCCGGAATAATGTGTCTACTCTAGAGTGTGCTTTCATTTTTTTACTTGATGTCCAAAGGCTTGGTGAAATGCCCATCATGGCCTGCGTTGTTAGGAATGATTGTGCAGCACATCCAGTGCATTAACTTTAACATGTTAATGCATGTGATACATTTTTAAAAACTACCAGGCTAAAATTTATTAACGCTAATTAATGACACTTTGCGAAGCAACCATCTTTTGTCGGTTCAGGCATCCGCTGGAATTTTAATTTTTGATGATACACACTTTGGGCACTACCAATTCCACTGTCACTTGCAAAAGAAATGAATATTCAATTGATGTTTTAGTACTTTATTCTTGTTAGTTTTTTTTAGGTTTAGATCATTTTTTTCACAAAAGGCAGACTATTTGATATGTAATGCGGCCCATTGTCACAGAAACACGACATCGCGGCAGCGACTTGACTGCAACGGCAGAGGAAAGCGATACATATATATGCTGCTCGTCATAATAGGTTCAAAAAAGCATCCGTTCAGAGAGAAAGTTCACCTTTACCCCTTGTTTTGCTCCAGATCATGAAGGAAAAGGTTATTTTTAAAGAAGTCCACAAATATAGAACATTGTGACCAGAACTTTTTTTTTTGGCATGCGTCCACACCCAGCAGCCAATTAAAATTGAGTGTTTACCCAGACCATTTAAAGTGGAGAAACATAATGTGTGTTTCGAATTGCTGCATATCTTGTTTTCTTGGAGTAAACTTCAGACATCAAAGTCCTTTAATGTTATCAATGTCCTGGTCAAAGTTGGACAGAGATGACAAGCACTTCATTGAATGCTATCTGTTATATTGTGAAGGTCATTGTGGGAATGCTACACAGCATGCACACTAGAGGATAACACAGGAGTCTCCCTTCTCTCTCCCGCGGCCAGGGCCGGTTCAGCAGGCTGCTGGGTCTGAGCTCCTGGCTTCATTCTGCTTCCAGCCAGAACTGATTTGTTTTTATTGACAATTTTAATCTGTTCTGGAACAGAAACTCTTTTTACAAAACTGATGGAATCCACCCTAGTCCACTGGGCAGTAATGTTTTAGCCGCCAACATCAGACACTCTGTCCAGACATCACCAGCCCCCATCATGACCACACCAGTCCAAACCACATCTTCATCTGCACAGACATCTGGGTGTGGAAGTGACTGACTGGATACTGTACCTTCTTCCCACAATCTCTAACAAATAACTGGTGCTTCCTGTCAAAGACCTGCTGTCCCGTTAGTCTATACCATTGAGACCATTATTACAGACAGGTCTGCCATGAGAGGATGTGTTGGGAGGAAACCAAACATGCGCTGCCTCTGCCCACTAAAGGAAGCACCAAAGCAGGAAGATGCAGTTTCAACAATAAACAATCCACCACCATCTTTTAACATGCTCGGTCCTTGTCCAACAAGACTTTTATTATGAATGATTTTATTTTAGATTATAACATTGATGCTCTCTTTTTAACTGAAACATGGCTGAGCACAGACACATCCACTGTTCTCACAGAGGCCTCCCCACCAAATTTTTGTTTTGTTTTTTCTTCGAGGGAGGGCAAAAAGGGTGGTGGTACTGCATCCATTATATCCAACTCCTTTGCAGTAAAGCAAATTTCTTTAGATCAGTACCCCAGCTTTGAACACCATGCTTTTGTTTTTAACAGCCCTCCAGTTTTATGCATCACAGTATACAGACCACCAAAACCAAACACTGGTTTTATTGAGGAGTTTTCTGAGTTCCTTGCATCTGTCCTCATTTTCTTTAACCTGATTTTAATTACTGGTGAATATTAACCTGCATGTAGACAAGGAGTCTGACAATTACGTTACTCAGTTTATGGACCTACTTGCTTCTATGGATTTTCAACAACATGTCATGCAGCCAACTCACAACAGGGGGCACACTCTTGACCTGGTCATAAGTTATGGTTTACCTACAAGTGGGTCCGTCCAATGTTGTGGATCTGGCTGTTTCTGATCATTACTTTTGTTTGCTTTTGCTACATTAAGCAATTACTTTTGCTTTTTAACATCACTGGTTTTATAAAACAACAGACCTCTGTGAGAACGATGAAGCGATACTTAACTCCTGAAGTGGTTAGAAAATTTATTTCAACTGTCTTCCACTTGTCTTACCATCCCACAATTTTAACAGAACAGAACAGGTCTGACTTACTGTTGGCTATACGAACTGTTATATTTGCTGCTTATGTTCTTCATTCCCTGCCATTCTGCTCATTCAACAGGTGTGACCAATGTCCCAGCTTGACACCTGCTGGCTATTTAAGGCAAAGGAGGCCCTGAACCAGGAGGCAGAGGGGGCTGAGCAGGAGCAGGAGGCTGAGCAGGGCCTGAGCTTTTGTGGTGCTGTGCTGATTTGTTTTGTTTCCCTTTTTCTACTTTTGTCCTCAGCAGTCAATTACTGCTGGGTTTTGTTGTTTTAGTTTGGAGTTGGACCTTGGTAGTCTTGATTTGCAGGCTTTCTTTTCTTTTCATTAGTTAGACTTTGTTAGGCAGCCTTTGCAGGGAGCTGCTGACTCCGACGGTCTGCGTGGCTGAGTCAGCAGTCTCTCTGATTTATTTTTCGTTTTGCCAAGGTTCCAAATCCTTTCTGTTTGACTTGAACCAGTACAGTCCATCCATCCAGTTTCTTCTTGGATATGGGACACTCGAGGTGTTCTGGGCAGGTCCCATGTCCAAGGAGGCAGCCGGACCAGCTCAACTGGCTCCTCTCGATGTGTCGATGGAACGGACTCTCCCCTCCAGTACCCTGGCATAGACTCTTCCAGGGAGGTAGAGGAGTGGGATTCCCCAGTAGTTGGAACACACCCTCCGGTCCCCCTTCTTGAAAAGGGGAACCACCCTCCCTCTCTGCCAGTCCAGTGGTACAGTTGTGGACTGCGATGCAATGCTGCAGAGACGTTTTAATCAAGAGACTCCCGCAGCATCCAGAGATTTTAGGTCCTCGGATGGACATCATCCTCTCCGGTTGTCTTGCAACCGAGGAGCTCATCAACTACATCTGTGACTTCTGCTTGGGTGATAGACAGTCCCACCAAAGTCCTCAGACTCTGCTTCCTTGAGAGGAAGCATTTCAGCAGGATTGAGGAGATCCTTAAAGTATTTCTTCCACCGCTCCACAATGTCCCCAGTTGGAATCAACAGCTTTGCACCTGCACTGAAAACAGTGCCTGCAGAAAATTGCTTTCTCTTCCTGAGGCGCTGAGCGGTTTGCCAGAATCTCTTCAAGGCCAACCAAAAGTCCTTTAAACATGACCAAAGTCCTCCAAAGACCAAGTTTTTGCCTGTACAACAGCCTGGGCTGTAGCTCACTTAGACTGCCAGTACTGTCAGCCACCTCCAGAGTCCCACAAGTCCCCCACCAGGTTCTGGGATTGCCACTGCAATAGGCAGCAGATACTTTGCAATCCCAGTCTGTCAAGCCAATAGTACTGGCTCCGACAGCCATGCGCGGCTGCAGAGATATATCAGCCAAGATAGTCCCAATGCAAAAAGCTCTATCCACTGTCAGTGCCTTGCCTCCAAGGAGCTCTTCGACTACCTTGGAGACTTCAGCTTGGGCTATGGACAGTCCTCAGCCTCTGTATCCTCAAGAGGAAGCATGTTTGCAGGACTGAGAAAATCCCAGGGACCTTGGGGAGGGTCCTCTCAGGTCCAGAGCAAGGCTCCCACTACGCCAGTTCAGGCATGGATCAGAATCCTGATGGGTCTTACTCTGAAAAGGTTATATACACACATAAAAAATATACACATAAACTCATCTCTGGCTGTGATTCACATGTTCATTTTGTTTTTGCTCTCACACAATCCCTCTGCATTTATCCGGACTTGGGACCGGCACAAGAGGGCTCTGGATTGTGACCCCTTGTGGTCGCATTACACACACAAACATGCACACACACACCCACACACAGAGAAAACACAAAAAAGAACACACACACGCGCACACACACACACTCTAAATTTAAGCCTTATGCTAACAAAAACCAAAATATGTCAGAGGGTCATTTGAGCAAAAGCTTTCAGACTGATCCGAATTCAATCCCTACTCACTTGTGCACTATAGCTCTGACATTTGCTATTTATTCAAGGTGTCTGAATCTATAATTCCAAAACCAAGTGCCCTGAAAATTTTCCAGAAGTCTCTGCAAAAACAAACAGTATGCATCAATGTTCACTATATTGGTGAAAATAGACCACAATGACCATCGCCACCACATTGTAAAATGTGTTTATATTTTTTAGGATTTTATTTCTGCAAATGGGTGATGTCATAATTGTGGTTAAAAAACAAAATAAGAAAAAGTAATGAGCATGTGTCCAAAATTCCTTGTCTGTATGTAACAACTGGATTGTGTGATTGTGATGTCATTCATAGAAAATAGTGTATTTTCAGCTCCAACCAACTGAAGTCAATTTAGTTGCCACGTTTTTCGTGAGACTCCACGAAAGTCAGATGATGTAAGTAAGCTGTGATTGGTCTGAGTCTGTTTGATGGAATGTTTCTATGGCAACCACTCTCACCAATCAGGAGTGAATTTGTTGGAAAGCCACAACTCTAGCACTTGAAAGCGGGCTCAGGAGAATTTGTCAATCAACTGTTTTGAATGTTCGAGGTGGGGGCAAGCAGAGATCACATACAGTACTTTTATGGAGGCATCTGATTGGTTAGTTTATAACATGAATAACATTTATGAAAATATAGTGAAACAAATTATTTAAACATGTGGTTGTTTTTTAAACATGTAGTTGTTTAATCAAACATGTAGTTGTTTAATCAAACATGTAGTTGTTTAATCAAACATGTAGTTATTTTTTAAACATGTAGTTGTTATTCAAACATGTAGTTGTTATTCAAACATGTAGTTGTTATTCAAACATGTAATTGTTATTCAAACATGTAGTTGTTTAATCAAACATGTAGTTGTTTAATCAAACATGTAGTTGTTTAATCAAACATGTAGTTATTTTTTAAACATGTAGTTGTTAATCAAACATGTAGTTGTTTAATCAAACATGTAGTTGTTATTCAAACATGTAGTTGTTTAATCAAACATGTAGTTGTTTAATCAAACATGTAGTTGTTTAATCAAACATGTAGTTCTTTTTTAAACATGTAGTTGTTTAATCAAACATGTAGTTGTTTAATCAAACATGTAGTTGTTATTCAAACATGTAGTTGTTTAATCAAACATGTAGTTATTTTTTAAACATGTAGTTGTTTAATCAAACATGTAGTTCTTTTTTAAACATGTAGTTGTTTAATCAAACATGTAGTTGTTTAATCAAACATGTAGTTGTTATTCAAACATGTAGTTGTTTAATCAAACATGTAGTTGTTTAATCAAACATGTAGTTGTTATTCAAACATGTAGTTGTTTAATCAAACATGTAGTTATTTTTTAAACATGTAGTTGTTATTCAAACATGTAGTTGTTATTCAAACATGTAGTTGTTTAATCAAACATGTAGTTGTTCAATCAAACATGTAGTTGTTATTCAAACATGTAGTTGTTTAATCAAACATGTAGTTGTTCAATCAAACATGTAGTTGTTTAATCAAACATGTTGTTGTTTAATCAAACATGTAGTTATTTTTTAAACATGTAGTTGTTTAATCAAACATGTAGTTGTTTAATCAAACATGTAGTTGTTTAATCAAACATGTAGTTGTTTAATCAAACATGTAGTTCTTTTTTAAACATGTAGTTGTTTAATCAAACATGTAGTTGTTTAATCAAACATGTGGTTGTTTAATCAAACATGTAGTTGTTTAATCAAACATGTAGTTGTTTAATCAAACATGTAGTTGTTTAATCAAACATGTAGTTGTTTAATCAAACATGTTGTTGTTTAATCAAACATGTAGTTATTTTTTAAACATGTAGTTGTTAATCAAACATGTAGTTGTTTAATCAAACATGTAGTTGTTTAATCAAACATGTAGTTGTTTATTCAAACATGTAGTTATTTTTTAAACATGTAGTTGTTATTCAAACATGTAGTTGTTTAATCAAACATGTAGTTGTTTAATCAAACATGTAGTTGTTATTCAAACATGTAGTTGTTTAATCAAACATGTAGTTGTTTAATCAAACATGTAGTTGTTTAATCAAACATGTAGTTATTTTTTAAACATGTAGTTGTTAATCAAACATGTAGTTATTTTTTAAACATGTAGTTGTTTAATCAAACATGTAGTTATTTTTTAAACATGTAGTTGTTATTCAAACATGTAGTTGTTTAATCAAACATGTAGTTGTTTAATCAAACATGTAGTTGTTATTCAAACATGTAGTTGTTTAATCAAACATGTAGTTGTTTAATCAAACATGTAGTTGTTTTCTCAAACATGTAGTTGTTTAATCAAACATGTAGTTATTTTTTAAACATGTAGTTGTTATTCAAACATGTAGTTGTTATTCAAACATGTAGTTGTTTAATCAAACATGTAGCTGTTTTTCAAACATGTAGTTGTTTAATCAAACATGTAGTTGTTTAATCAAACATGTAGTTGTTTTCTCAAACATGTAGTTGTTTACTCAAATATGTAGTTGTTTAATCAAACATGTTGTTTAATCAAACATGTAGTTGTTGAATCAAACATGTAGTTATTTTTTAAATATGTAGTTGTTATTCAAACATATAGTTGTTTAATCAAACATGTAGTTGTTGAATCAAACATGTAGTTGTTTTTTAAACATGTAGTTGTAGAATTAGATAAGCTAATTCTTCTATAACAGTTCTAGCACATTGTTTGTCTGTCCTGAGAGAGGATCTCTCCTTCATGTTGGCATCCCTTGAGGTTTCTTATTTTTTTCTGTAAGATATGGGTTTTTCATCACCGAGAAGGAGGGTCTAAGGGCAGGGAAGCCAGTTTAGCTTAGTCTGTTTACTTTAGTTTAGCAACCAGCTATTGTTTATATTTTATGAACGAGTGCTCTGTGCCTAAAACCTGGTGTGTTCCTGTTTCCTCTTTATTGTTTGACATTGGAGCCAAAACAGAGAAACCTTTTATTTGTGTTGCTTTTCTTTTATCAGAACGAGTTTGGGACTTTATTTAAAGCTTATACACTTGGCTCAATCATCTGACTAAACATTTGAAACTTGACCTGGACTTGCAGAAAGTCAGTAGAATTTCATTTCTACAAGAAGAAAAAAGTTCCAAACTTTCATTACAGTGCATCTACTGCAGTTTATGTGACTTTGTCCCACTTGGTTCCTTCAAGAGCTTTACTGGAGTTTTGTGTTTGTGAATTCCAGCAGGCTGACAGCAGTCTACCTGTCAGTTACTTAGAGATGGATAAACAGACTACTAACGTGTTCATCATGCTCACACTGGAAAATTCAAACGCCGCAACGTGCATTTCTCATGAGTTTATTAAATATAAACCATTTCACAATTCTACCTGCTGCATATGAATTCAGCGTGTTACTAAAGTTTGATCATCAATTCCAAAACATAACTTAAAAAGGCTCAAAGCAAATTCTGTTACCAGATGTCCACCGTTATATTCAGAACTAGAACAACTGCATTACCTGCAATGATGCAGGTGTTGAGAGTTGTTTGTTACAATAGATCAGAAGTTGAAGTTTGGCACAATGTCCTCCCAAATGATGCAGGAGCTGGTTTGTTATGAAAGCTAATCATTTTGAGGCTCTTCATTTTCTGGACTCAACAAAGCCCTTTTGTGGTTGCTGAGGCTGAGGTTGCTGTTGGGTGAGGGCAGGGTACAGGTCACCTGTGTTTTGCAAAGACACAAACAGTTCATGTTTTTGGCCTGAGGGAGAAAGCTGTTGTCCTCACAGAAAACCCACATGGGATTTGAACCAAGATCTTTTCATTGTGAGTAGGGAATGCTAATCACTACACCACCATGCAGTAGTTGGGTTTGCTTTCTTCAACTGTTTTCTTAATGCGACGAAGCAGAATAAAATGCCTGACCAGCTACTCAGTAGTCCTCATGGTTAAGATACAGCAGGACTTTCTGATGATTCTTCATGAAGATGGAAGATGAGAGTGAAAGTGATGCTGTGAGGTGTGTGTCACGCAAACATCATGAAAAAAAATCCCATTTTATTTCAAAGTCACATGTTGTTTGATGGTCACACGTCAACTTATGTCAAAGTCACAGATGCAGAGGGGAGGGGCAGGACCCCACCAGCACGAGGGCGGGGCATTAGGACACAGATTACCAATCAGAAAGCAAAGAGGCCTCAGAACAGAGAAGAACCACGAGAAGCAATAAGGTTTACTGATCATGTGACCAAACAGAAAGTCAAGTCAGCCAATCCAAAGTCAGGGTCAAATACAAACAGCAGAAGAAACCGTTTCCAAAGGTGAATGCCAAGAGACATGTACACACATCCAGTCCGCTACACCATGACAACAGATCTGATCATTTATTAAACTCGGTTTATTGATTCATTTCATGCAGTGCACATTTATCTAAATGATTTTAGAATCACAAATGTTTGATTCTGCAAAAAAGTCAACTTTAGGTGGAAAGCAGTGAGATTTCATCAAATGTGACTACAGTACTTCTAACCTTTTGGAAAGAATTATTCTTGTAAAAGTACCTTCATCAGAACAAACTATATAATAAAAGGGAAATTCCAAAGAGACTTTACTCTGAAAACCTCATTTACACCAAAGCTTTTTTTATTTTCAAATTCTAAGAACAAAAAGTAAAAGTTTCTGAATTAGGTCATCGTACAGGATTTAAATGTTGGTCAAACCTAAAGTTAGTCATCTTTTTGTTTACACAAAACTTTTTTTCCTTACAATCCTAAAAGCCTTCATCTATGTTTAAAGCTGAACATTTTAATAACAAATGGCTGAAAGAGCTAAAGCATGAAGGAGTTAAAACGAGCAAAAAAACAACGAAGTGGGGCATGAAGGAATTCACTATTCAGCTCCTCTTTTAACAAATCCCAAAACAATAAAGATGTTCTGTTCTTTTTTGTTCTGAACTTTGTAGCACAAGAGATCCAAATCAAACCATACGATCCTCACATATGAACAGAACGCCTTTTTGTTCCGATCCATAAGTAGATAGATGGGCATTAAAAGCTGCAGCTCCCAGTCAGCCTGTGACAAGCCCACATGTGACCTGTGACCCACAGGAGATCAGCTAATCCATCTGTGGATCCTGCTCATCTGACTGACAGCTGAGGCATCAAGTCAAATCTCAATACTGCGAGCATCTTTAAAATGGAACCTTTTGTCTTCCTTCTAACTGTATTTGTCCCCATCAAGCTCTTATCAACTCAAGAAAACAAGAAAGAATCTTTACTAACAGAAGAAAAGTTGTTGTTTGTTATCCAGAGGAGACACTGAACTCTTTAATGTGAATCCAGCAGGTTGATCAAGAAAACAATAAAAAGCCGTTCAGAGAAAGCAAACATTCACTGTGAGGAACCGTCTTCACAAACTCCAGTGGTTGACCACAAGCTCAGAGGTAATACAAAAACCAAAAACCTAACAAATGAAAGAGGAAAGCCTTCCACCTGCTTCCTGCTCTAGTGTCTGGTTCATTTCCGAAACATGCAGGTGATTCCTGGTTTTCTTCATCTGAAGTCCAGAGAACCCAGAGAAGGGAGGAAAACGCAGAATTTGTTTATTCTGTCGCAGAAGCCAATGACACCAAACTGCACCTCCAAAAAGAAGTCCAGCAAAAGAAATCAGAAATGAGTAGTGGGACAGCTTCAAGCAGCCTCTCTGAGACAGCCCGATCACTGGAAATGGAGACTGTTGCCAACTCAGATTCTTCTAAAGCTTCAGGACGAAATCCCTGAAACTCTGAGCTCAAAGTAGATGTCTTCCCTTGAACAAAACCTCGTTGACTCTCTTTCACAGTGATCTGCAGGAGTCCTGGGCCTTAGCTGAGCACGCCGTTATCTTGGCCTGTGGTTGGACAGCAGGAAGTCCTTATCTTTGCAGGTGAGGCAGAGCTTGAGGTTTCTGAGGGACCCCCCGGCGGTATAAAACGCCCAAACCGCCATCCCAAACAGGATCACGTAGGCGGGAACCAGTGTGGCAGTATAATCTGGATTCTGGAAGGTCTGCAAAAGAGAAGAAACAAAAAGAGGCTTTTTTTCTGTCTATGTCTGCTCACGGAGACAGAAAGGGTCATATCAGTTGTTCCCAATCGAATGAATGAAGCCTGAAGAGCAGACAGCATTGGCTGTGCAGAGAAACAATGCTGCTTTCACCCTCTGTGCACTCACCAGGCAGGAGACCACAAGGTGGATGACAACAACCAAGCCCACCGCCCACCAGCAACGCTTCTCACATGCGTCAAAGAAGACCACACCCCAGAACATGTGGAGCAGGATGATGGCCATGGTCATAAACGCTGGAGGGAAAAACACAAAAAGATGGCAGGATTTGAACTTCAGGGTTCAGCACTGAGGCAGGTTCCAACGCCGGGGAGAAGAGCCAGACAACCAGAAAAAGGAAAAACAGAATTGGTATCTGGCAGAAGATGAATCACAAAAGGCCTTTGCTTCTGATCTCCAGCTGGAAGAGGACGGTACCTCTCAGTTCTCAGTGCATACGCAGCAGAACCAATCAGAACGCCTGCACAGACATAATGGGAGGATCGTGAAGTTTTTAGCAGCAGGTGGGCTGGACTGTTCTGCACAGTCATTTGAAGACGTCAGCTAAAGCTTCCCTAAACTCGTTCAGGCCTTTACCACACACCCCACGGCTGACAAACATGTTCATTACATCCAGCTCCAGAAACGTCACAAGACGAGCTCGCCCCAGCACAGACGGCGTCAGTGGAAGAAACTGTTACACTACTATTGATGTGATTTTTGGGTTTGGGTCTTTACAGCGAGATGACCCCGCCCCACTCAGAAGGAGCAGAGCTGTAGAAAATGCTTGTGCTCTATAGAAACCGGTGCAGAGATCCGGCTTCATTCTGGGACGTCTCCTAAAGTTTATGACTGGTGGTGAAAGGAGGATTTTTTTTATCATCATCATCATCATCATTATCCTCCTCTGCATGAACTGTGGGTGCACTGAGGCACTCCTTAAGTCAAAGCCTTAACACCTCAAAGCAGGAAGAGCGTTGCAGATTTTTCTTCCTGTCAGCGGTTGGACACTACGGCCTATTTAACAGTGGACAATGATCACTGCCGTTATGAATATTTAAAGTGTATTCTTAGTGTTATTTATTATCCATCTGCTGTTTTAAGGTCATTTCCCCTTTGTGAGATCAATAAAGTTTTATTCTATTCTAAATGGGGGGACCAGCGTTAGACATGTCAAGTGGGCGGGGCTACATACAGTAAAGGGTGGTTTGTACCTGAAGACAGGAAGTAGTGCTGAGAGTCTCCGTGGATCCCGACGGTCCCCGGCCCAGCAGAATCAGCCAGGATATTGACGACAGAGAAAGCCCCACTCATGAAGCCAAAACCTAAGCCAGAAACTGGAACAAACCACAAGGAGGTCTTTGTGTTAACCAAAGCGTTTTACACCAACAAAACACTTGGTTCTGTTGGACACTTCAACAATGAAAAGCCAACATAAAGGATGAGTGGACTCTCATCTGCTAGTTGTCTATCTCCACAAAACATAGAGCCACAAATGTGAATTTCAGAATGAACAGTTGTGCTACAAAAATCAACATAAACACATCAGATTTTTTCCAACACCAACACCCTGAACGCAGAAATGCAAGTGTCGGTTTCGGGAGCAGGTAGTGGGAAGTGCAGCCAGACTCACCGTAGGCCAGCTGTCGAATGGAGATTGGCATGGTTTCCTCCTGACTGAGGGTGAGGAGGCCTTCGTTTGCTTTCCTGCTGGGACACAAACTCATCAGACTCTTCCCAGCTACAACAATGAGCAGGTTAGTAGACGCAACTGGAACAAACATCTGGTGGACATAAAAATACTGGGAAGTCAAGCAGAGTTATCTTATGAAGGTTGAAGTTAAAACAACTGTGAGCAGCAGATGTGAGCAAACTTTAGGGGGATTGAAAAGCCTGCAACCTCAGAGGCAGACTCTTACTTCAGTAGTTTGTAGTAACCAAAGCGGAATGTTTCCTGGAGCAGAACCGACAGAACCACACCGAAGATGAGCAGGCCTTTCTGCTGTGCCGCACTCTCTTTGTTACTGATCTGAACCGAGATGAACCACACCAGCGAGGACAGCAGCAGCGACACCAACCAGAAAAACGCCCTTCAGGAAGAAAGAACAGGACAATCAGACATGTCACAGTTTATGTTGCATTCACTCTGAGCTACAGAATAAACATTTGCTCGCTTTGCAGCTAACCCTCTGCTTGCTGCTTGATAGAGTGACCTGGATCCGGCCTGTATCTGACCCAATCCAGCGAGCCAGCAGAAACTGAAGCTGGACATGCTGGAAAATAGGCAAGAAGAAGGTCTGGAGACCCCTGATCTACAGATCCTCATTTTAACGAGGATCCCATGTTACCCAACCAACAGAGCCCTTTGTTATGTGGGGGCAGCTTCTCCTGCCCTTCCTCCTCCTCACCCTCTGGGACAATGACTACAACTCAGATACGTACCATAACCACAAACTGTCACGACTGTGGTCTGTTTCAGAGAGCATAAAGACAAGGTCCAGAGCTCCTGCTACAGCCACCCTCTTAGCGTATCACTAGAAAGGAAGGTGGAATGAGACGTCAGCTCCTTCCATTGTTTAACAGCAGAGCCATCTGAACAGTGCAGGTGATCCTGTGAAGGCTGGCTGCTCTTCACAGGATACTGCCATGAACCCCTAATGAACTCCTGCTGCTCTGCACAAACTGTGTCCCAGAAAACAGCATGGCTTTTTAGGGTTTTTTTTGGCTAGACACGACAATCATAATTAAAAGACAACTGGGAATGTTTTTAGAATGGATGAAAGATGATCAGAGTGGCACTTTAACTGTGTTTTGTGATCTCGGAATCTCCTTGTGGGTTTTGCATTTTTATCAAATCACAGCCTAAAGATGAAATAATTATACTGTCTTCCTTTATTGTGACCAGTTGTGACATGTGTATCATTCAGTCTCACAGCAGGTAAAACACAACTAAAGCATTAGTGAGAAATTCCAATGAGTAACAGTAAACAATTAAAAAAAACAACAGACAAATTAATTCTAAGAGAAATCTAGCATTGCTGTTTGGAAAATGTTATTTTGAAAATAGTCAAACTATCAATAGTGCCATCAGATTATATTATTAGGGCTGCAACAACCTGTGATTGTCAATGACAGTTTCAAACACTAAGGATTCCTTTCTGTCCTGACATCCTCTTTTTTTGATGAAGATTTGTCCCATTTCACAAAAGCAGAGATTTTGAGAGAAGGCCAGTGTGTTGAATATGCAAAAACAAAAACACATCAACACACTCTAAAAAACAAATGGGAAGAGATGCATTTAAACGTGTCACGGATTACAACATGTGACTGTTTCATTTGATAAACTGTCAACGCTTTCTTTAAAAGGAAAGTAAAAATACTTTCGGGCTTTAAGAAAGTCTGGTTTAATGAGAACAGGAAAAGATATTTTCAAAGTAATGGTGTTAAATCGAAAGATAAAAAAAGACTATTGGTCTGTTGATGATTATTGGAGGGTCCTTGGTTGCAGCCTAAAACATCTCATTGTTCAGTCTGCTAGCCTTTTGGCAAACATTAGTCAACGTTTCAAACCAGCTTGGACTCTAAATATGACCATTAAGTTAAGGATTTCTCTTTTAGGGAGTTTAGTTTCAGAACAACCGCTGAACAAACCCGGAAGTTGATTTTTTTTTTTTTTAACAGCGCTGCTAGCCTACAGCTAGCGCTGTCATGCTAGCTCGGTTTAATTTGTTTTGAAAAAACTACTGCCACTCGAAGATAAGTCCTTCATCACATCCATAAACGTCAGCTTCATCCTCACCCGGCGATGAGGAAGATGACCCTGAGCGGCTCTCTCGCGATGGTGAACAGGAACAGAGAGATGGCCGGGCCGAAGGCGATGAAGGTGCAGCCGAAGAACACCGCCGCCGTCATCCTGTCTGCGGAGAAAACCAGCCGCTCTGACGATGACGCAGAATCTCCGATTAGTTTTGGGAGAAAATCTGAAAAAATATCAAATGTCGCTGATGTAGATGGACCGATGCCACCCCACCCGAACTCCAACCACCACTTCGTCACAGGATCGTTGTCACGTGACCAACTCGAGTTCTTCTTCTTCGTCTTCTTCGTCTTCTCGGGGCTTGGCGGCGGCTTTGCTCGTTTCCGCCATCTAGTGGAGTGTTGGGTTAATAAAAAACAAATGTAGGATTTAGTCGAACGAACCACTTTTATTTACTGAAAAGCAAAGCATGTCAAGAATGTGTTTTTTGTAGTTTTTTGTGAGACAGGAAACACCATGGACTATGATGTCTGCAGATGATACTGTGATTTGTAGTGAGAACAGAGAACAGGTGGAGGAGAAGCTAAAGAGGGGGAGGTTTGTCCTGGAAAGGAGAGGAATGAAGGTTAACTGCAGCAAGACGGAAAACATGTGTGTGAATGAGAGGAACCCAGGTGGAGGAGTGAAGTTACAGGGTGAAGAGATGGAGGATTTGAAGTACGGTCAACAGTCCAGAGGAATAGAGAGTGTGGAAAAGAAGTGAAGAACCGAGTGCAGATAAGGTGGAATGGATGGAGAAAAGTGTCAGAAGAGTTTCAGCTCAAATGAAAGGAAAGGTGTAAAAAACTGTGGTGAAAGCAGCCATGTTGTTCAGTCTAGACTAGAGACAGAGGAACTGAGGAAACAACCGGAAGCAGAACAGGAGGCAACAGAGATGAAGATGCTGAGGTTCAGGATGGACAGAATCAGGAATAAGTCCATCAGAGGGACAGCACATGTTAGAGGTTTGGAGATAAAGTGAGAGGTCAGACTGAGATGGTTTTGACTTATCCAGAGGAGAGTCAGTGAATATATTGGTAGAAGGATGTCTAGAACTGCAGGAAAGAGGTCTGAGGAGAAGACCAAAGAGAGACAGACATGCACATTAAAGCAAAATTATGTTTACATGAATGACTTGTTTTTTTGAAAGGCGCAGGTTCCTTCATTTTTCCAATTCAATCTGAGATCTTATTTTGACACCAACAACTGACCGGAAATGATGCGGCTCATCTGCATCCCGACAGCTCTGTGAAGATGGCGGCACACGGTCGCCCCCCGCTGCTGCTGCTTTCTGTTTGTCTCTACGGGTGCATCGCTGTTCTCGGATTTCAGGTGTCCAGCGGACCGGCCGAACCGCCGAACCCGCCCGCTGTCAGAGCCGTCGACCTGCCAGCCGAGGACGAACCTGCCGCCCAGCCGCGACGGGCGACCGGCTGGAAGCTGGCGGAGGAGGAGGCCTGTCGGGAGGACCTGTCCCGCCTCTGTCCAAAGCACACATGGACCAACAACCTGGCCGTGCTGGAGTGTCTGCAGGACCGCAGAGAGGTAAGCGGCCAGCGGCAGGAGCAGTGACCGGAACCGTGTCCCTGCGGGCGGTCAGCAGACAGCTGCCGTCCATCATCACCTGCTGCCGTCCATCCTCACCCGCTGTCGTCCTTTCTCACCTGCTGTCATCCATTCTAACCTGCCGTCCATCCTCACCTGCTGCCATCCTTTCTCACCTGCTGCCGTTCATTCTCACCTGCCGTCCATCCTCACCTGCTGCCGTCCATCCTCACCTGCTGCCGTCCATCCTCACCTGCTGCCGTCCATCCTCACCTGCTGCCATCCTTTCTCACCTGCTGCCGTTCATTCTCACCTGCCGTCCATCCTCACCTGCTGCCGTCCATCCTCACCTGCTGCCGTTCATTCTCACCTGCTGTCGTCCATCCTCACCTGCTGCCGTTCATTCTCACCTGCCGTCCATCCTCACCTGCTGCCGTCCATCCTCACCTGCTGCCGTTCATCCTCACCTGCTGCCGTCCATTCTCACCTGCTGCCGTTCATTCTCACCTGCTGCCGTCCATCATCACCCGCTGCCGTCCTTTCTCACCTGCTGTCATTCATTCTAACCTGCCGTCCATCCTCACCTGCTGCCGTCCTTTCTCACCTGCTGCCGTCCATCCTCACCTGCTGCCGTTCATCCTCACCTGCTGCCGTCCATTCTCACCTGCTGCCGTTCATTCTCACCTGCTGCCGTCCATCATCACCCGCTGCCGTCCTTTCTCACCTGCTGTCATTCATTCTAACCTGCCGTCCATCCTCACCCGCTGCCGTCCTTTCTCACCTGCTGTCATTCATTCTAACCTGCCGTCCATCCTCACCTGCTGCCGTCCTTTCTCACCTGCTGCCGTTCATTCTCACCTGCCGTCCATCCTCACCTGCTGCCGTTCATCCTCACCTGCTGCCGTTCATTCTCACCTGCTGCCGTTCATTCTCACCTGCTGCCGTCCATTCTCACCTGCTGTCCATCCTCACCTGCTGCCGTCCATCCTCACCTGCTGCCGTCCATCCTCACCTGCTGCCGTCCATTCTCACCTGCTGCCGTTCATTCTCACCTGCTGCCGTCCATTCTCACCTGCTGCCGTCCATTCTCACCTGCTGTCATCCATTCTCACCTGCCGTCCATCCTCACCTGCTGCCGTCCATCCTCACCTGCTGCCGTCCATTCTCACCTGCTGCCGTCCATCCTCACCTGCTGCCGTCCATCCTCACCTGCTGCCGTCCATCCTCACCTGCTGCCGTCCATTCTCACCTCTTGTCGTCCATTCTCACCTCCTGCTGTCCATTCTCACCTGCTGAGCTGTGCCTCAGCAGCAGCGTGGAGGCATTTGAATAAAAATAATTTTAAAAAAGATACGTAAACACAATCTGCTCAAGAAAGGCTCAAAATAGTTAGAAATACAGTTCTGAAAGACAAGAAAAACCCAAAGATATTTTTGAATGAAGTCTTCCATGTGTCGCACATGGCGGTAAACTCAATGTTTTTAATACATTACAAGAATGAAACTGCGTTCAAATTAGAAGTCCTCACTGGTGGCAAGAAGTCCAAATCATAAACTGCTATTACTATGTCATTCTATTGGTCAGAAGAACCATTCTTGCTCTGACACCTTTTTTAACATGTTCTTGATCCTTCAATTTTGTTATTCTATTTTTGCTGTAAGTTCTTCCAGTTATAAACGGACCAGTCAGATACCTCAATAAAAGTAGGTGGTATGGCATCAAATGTTTGAAGAGTTTGACCGATTTTCCCAAGCCTGTTCAGTGGAAGCGGTTTGGTCTTCTAACAAGCTCTCTCCTGATTGGAGAGTGGTTGCCATAGAAAAGTAGTCTGAGACTGACTCAGACCAATCACTGCTTACTGACTATCTCTGGTTCCAACCATTGGCTGTATAAGAGAACTGGACTCAGCAATCCCTCCCCTCTTGCATTAGAAACGTTGACTTAAACCAGTCACATTCTCGTTCCAAATGGTGGTGTCTGTATTGAGGGACAATGGCAACCTAATTAACTTTGTTTTGCTAGAGTCAGAAGGGAGGAATTTTCTATGGATTACGTCACACTCGCTCTGTCCAGTTCTCATATACTGTCAATGGTTTCAACAGGGCGACAGCCATATGGAGGAAAAATGGCACACTTGCTTGAACCTGTTCTGTTATGCAGTCAATGGGGTCTAGATGTATTTATTGTCCAGTGATGCCATGGTCCAGGTGAACTCTCCACTCTGATTGGCTGATAAAGGACACCCATAAAAGAAAATCTGGCCAAACAGCCTGAATGTTGACGTTCAGCATATATCCCACGTTGCTCTTTGGGTTAGTCCTCATACACCAGCTGCAGCAGAGCGAGCTGCTGGGTTTGTATCCATGTCCATGACAACGCGTCACATCACATGTCAACTATTTATCAAATAGTCCACTTCTTGTGAAAAGCAACTGTAAACATTAAAAATAACACGTACTAACAAGTACTAATAATTGACTTAATATGTCTTTCTTTCATAAATGATCCTGGTATAAAAGGGATAATGCTCTTTGAGGTTTCCATTTTTAAAAATTAATATATTTTGTGGTTCATGTCTTTGTGTTGTCCATTCATTTCTGACAATGGACACTTCCTTGGGCGTTATCCCTGACATAAACTGAGCTGTTCTGTGATTCTCTCTGAGGTTTGTTAGAGAATGTTGATGAACTACCAGCATCATGAAGTCCTGGAAGACTGCAGACGGGCCTGAAACAAAGCTGGGATTGATTAAAACATTTTCCAAGCCTTAAACATCTGAGAGATGTTTTAATCCATCATCTGGAAACGATGGAAAGTGTGTGGTGGAAAACAAACACTCCACATCATGCTGGGTGCACCATCTCTACTGTGGGACATTGTGGGGGCAGCGTGGTCTGGAGGATATAGTTTAAGAGTGCTGGTCAATGTTGATGTGAAGCATGATGATATACAAGGGCATCTTTGAGGGACAACCTGTTGGGCTGATAAAGACTTTGAGACTGGGATGTAGGTTCAGCTTCCAGTAGGAAAATGGACTAAAACCTGCACTAAAACTGTGTGTTTTAAAGCACAGTGGTTTGCTTGAACCAGTCTAAGTCTAGACATGAGTCTAACCGAATCTGTGAGAATAATCAAACCCACGCTTTCTGTTCTTCAATCTGACACAAGCCTGGAAGTACCAACTGTCCCACCACGAACCACTGGAGGCAGATTTCCAAGGGGAGCAATAACATTTGTTCAAGCATTTTGTATTGCTTTACTTCCCATTGACAACTGCGTGAGGAGGATCCTTTTTCTTAGTCAACCTTTTTATTCTCATTAGAATTCAAAACGGAACGTTTCCAGGTATTTTGATTGTCAGGTGGGTGGACACGTGTGGACCCACAGACCACTTTATCCATTATTGTCTTTTTTGGATGGAGCAGAGTGAAGTCTGGACAGCGTCTCAGTTAATGCTTTGTTTTCACCATCAGAATCCAATGGATGACATCAGAGAGGATTTTCCCACTGTGTCTCTGTAACACACGACTGTACTTTTTGCGAATATTGTCTGTAAAATGTTTGTTTTGGTGTGGTTCTCATGCCTGCCCATTGTGCTGTCTCTTGGCCAGGTTGTTTTTGCGAATGAGAATTGGTTCTCAATTGACTTAACTGATTAATAAAATGAGAATGCTGTTTATGTCTTTGGGAAAGAATTGGAAATTGGTGTTCACGTGCGCTCAGCTGGAGCTATTTATTTCGAAACATCTTTTCCCTTTCTAAAGCTAAGTTAGCACATGTATACAAGTGTTGGTTCTACCATGTATTTAGAGGTGCCATCAAGCAAATGCAAATTTCCGATCTTTATCCTTATGGAAGACATAACACTTTACATGTACAAAGACCTTTGTGCACATACATTTCTCCCCGTGTTTCTGCAGATGTTGGCAGTGAGAGGAATTGGGTGGCTTTTGTTCTTGGATTTATTTTGGAGATGATAGAAGTGAGTATCTGAGTTTTAATGTTAAAACCAGGCTCAGAACTGCTATGGAACGTCTACTGTACATATTTGTTGGGTTTAAGGGAAGCTGCAAGAAAATGAAGTTATCTTTTATATTGGACCAAGAAAAATAAGACTTGATCTTGCTGTCACGCAATGGCAGGGACAGCTTGCTTTCAGGTCATTTTTATAGAATCTGTGGAAGTGTCACACTTCAAACTAAGCAGAAAAACAGAACAGTTTGAATCTGAAATCAACGTTTACATGAAGTTGAATTGTTCAGTTTGATAACAAACAAAAGTTTCGTTTGTTTTATATTTGTAGAAGCAGTTGTTCCCCATACATGTGAGCAAGCAGCTGCAGTATTTTCATCAAGGGCCTTGCTGTGGTGTGGATGAGGGGCCCGCTCTTGTTTTCTGATGGCTGCATCCTGCTCACCTGTTTACTGGATCTGTTCTCCTGTTACAGTCATCTGTTTTCCTGTCCTTAGAACCAGCAGATCTGTTTGCTCGTAAACCTTTGCTCATGTGCTCCTCCCAAAGATAAGAACTGACTTTAGCAGAAAATCTTGTGATACTAAGCTCCTTCCTGGTTTATGATTTACCGTCAGATCTGCAGATGAATGAAGTTGTCATTTGGGTTTAACCCAGAAGAGTTCTATTATACTTGTTTGACTTATTTACTAGAATCAAGTTTTTGAAACCTTGAGATGTTCATTTTACATTTGTTTTACATTTGACCCTGAAGTATGGTTTACTTTTCGCTGTGATGGCTCTGTTCTGTGTTTGAGCATGTTAAAGTGAGCTTCACACAGACCAGCTTGCAGAGATTATCAGTCTTGCTCAAAACTAAACCACAACATTAACCTCAGCATGGAGCAGTTGAGACTCACTCAACACAGACCACGGTGGCAAATTATCACGACTAAAGGAAAAGACTGGTATATGAACAGCTATTTTCCAAGCATAACAATGAACCCAAATCCATCTATTAAGCCAACCAACCAGCCAACTATTTAACCAACTAATTAATCAACCATCCAGCCAAAAGTTAACCAACCAACCAGCCAACGAGTTTTCCAACCAATCATCCAGCCAAGGAATTAACAACCAATCATCCAGCCAACAAGTTAACCAACCAACCAGCCAACTATTTGACCAACTAATTAATCAACCATCCAGCCAAAAGTTAACAAACCAACCAGCCAACGAGTTTTCCAACCAATCATCCAGCCAAGGAATTAACAACCAATCATCCAGCCAACAAGTTAACCAACCAACCAGCCAACTATTTGACCAACTAGTTAATCAACCATCCAGCCAAAAGTTAACAAACCAACCAGCCAACGAGTTTTCCAACCAATCATCCAGCCAAGGAATTAACAACCAATCATCCAGCCAACAAGTTAACCAACCAACCAGCCAACTATTTAACCAACTAATTAATCAACCATGCGGCCAAAAGTTAACCAACAATCAGCCAACTATTTAACCAACTAATTAATCAACCATCCGGCCAAAAGTTAACCAATCAACCAGCCAACGAGTTTTCCAACCAATCATCCAGCCAAGGAATTGACAACCAATCATCCAGCCAACAAGTTAACCAACTAACCAGCCAACGAGTTAACAACCAATCATTCAACCAGCAAGTTAACCAACTAACCAACGAGTTAGCACACCAAGACGATAACCAAGCAGACAACGAGTTACCCAACAAACCAGCCAACAAGTTAACAAACCAGCTAATGAGTTAACCAACTGACTATTTATTTCAACCAACTTGCCAGCAAATTAGAAAACCAACCAGCACACAAGTTAACCAACTAATCAGCCAAAAAGTTAACAGACCAACCAGCACACAAGTTAACCAACTAATCAGCCAAAAAGTTAACAAACCAATCAGCACACAAGTTAACCAACTAATCAGCCAAAAAGTTAACAGACCAACCAGCACACAAGTTAACCAACTAATCAGCCAAAAAGTTAACAGACCAACCAGCACACAAGTTAACCAACTAATCAGCCAAAACGTTAACAAACCAACCAGCACACAAGTTAACCAACTAATCAGCCAAAAAGTTAACAGACCAACCAGCACACAAGTCAACCAACCAGCCAACAAGTTAATCAACCAACCAATGAGTTAACCAATCAGTGCATGAGTTAACCAACCAGTTAATTAACCAAGCAGCCAACAAGTTCACCAACCAACCAGCCACTGAGTTAACAACCAATTATTCAGCCAACAAGCAACAAGCCAACAAGTTAACCTACTACCAAACTAGTTAGCAGACCAGCAAGACAACCAAAGAACTAGTTAACAAATAAACCAGCCAGCAAGTTAACTAACCAACCAACTAGTCAACAAGTTAACCAACCAACCAATGAGTTAATCAAGCAGCCAACAAGTTCACCAACCAACTATCCAACGAGTTTTTCAACCAACCAATCAATTAAAGCAGATTGTATTGGATGTATTTAAGACACAGGATTAAGACGAGCACCTTGACATGCATAAAGACTGAGTCTCATATTTATGTAGAGGAGAGCATCCAACCAACCAACAAGTTAACCAGCCAAGAAGTTAACCGACAAACCAGCCAATGAGTTTAACAACAAACCAGCCAACGAGTTAACCAATCAACAAAAAAATTTGCAGAGTCTGTGTGACATTACAAGCTGGTCCTGATTCTATTCAAAAACAGGCCGGCTGTGGGAACAATCTTTGACAATAAATCTCTATTTGGAGCAGGACTCCTGGTTTTGTCCGTTAACTGGAGCTTTCTTCACTTTTACGTACATGTCTCTTTTCTCTCGTTTATTGCTTTAGTTTGTGCAAAAATGTTTGCACAAACTAAAACAATAAACACATTTTTTCTTTAGCATAAATGTTTAGTTTTTTTGATAACTTTGTTGTTAGCTTGAGGGTTCAGTGTAGGAATAATTAAGTTTTACCCGCTGGAGCAGAATTTAATAGATTAATTTAAGACACAGGATTGACATTCATAAAGAGCGAGTCTCATACAGATGTAGAGGAGCGCATCCATACTGTTTCCAAAATAAAATACCATTTAAAATTGAATTAGGATCTGTTACGTCCCCCTGCTGCTGCCACCACATCCTGTCATGCTGCCTCACCCGGCAGGTGAAGCCAATCATCTTAATCAGCACCTGCCGGGTATTTAAGACCAAGAAGGCCACACCAAAGAGGGCAGAGGGCAGAGGGCAGAGGGCAGAGGGCAGAGGGCAGAGGGCAGGGTTGTGCAGGGTTGTGCAGGGTTGTGCAGGGTTGTGCAGGGTTGTGCAGGGTTGTGCAGGGTTGTGCAGGGTTGTGCAGGGTTGTGCAGGGTTGTGCAGGGTTGTGCAGGGTTGTGCAGGGTTGTGCAGGGTTGTGCAGGGTTGTGCAGGGTTGTGCAGGGTTGTGCAGGGTTGTGCAGGGTTGTGCAGGGTTGTGCAGGGTTGTGCCTCTTTTGGTTCCTCAACAGTCTTATACTGTTGGGTTTTGTTATTTTAATTTGGGTTTGGGACCTTGGTAGTCTTATACTGTTGGGTTTTGTTATTTTAATTTGGGTTTGGGACCTTGGTAGTCTTATACTGTTGGGTTTTGTTATTTTAATTTGGGTTTGGGACCTTGGTAGTCTTATACTGTTGGGTTTTGTTATTTTAATTTGGGTTTGGGACCTTGGTAGTCTTATACTGTTGGGTTTTGTTATTTTAATTTGGGTTTGGGACCTTGGTAGTCTTATACTGTTGGGTTTTGTTATTTTAATTTGGGTTTGGGACCTTGGTAGTCTTATACTGTTGGGTTTTGTTATTTTAATTTGGGTTTGGGACCTTGGTAGTCTTATACTGTTGGGTTTTGTTATTTTAATTTGGGTTTGGGACCTTGGTAGTCTTATACTGTTGGGTTTTGTTATTTTAATTTGGGTTTGGGACCTTGGTAGTCTTATACTGTTGGGTTTTGTTATTTTAATTTGGGTTTGGGACCTTGGTAGTCTTATACTGTTGGGTTTTGTTATTTTAATTTGGGTTTGGGACCTTGGTAGTCTTATACTGTTGGGTTTTGTTATTTTAATTTGGGTTTGGGACCTTGGTAGTCTTATACTGTTGGGTTTTGTTATTTTAATTTGGGTTTGGGACCTTGGTAGTCTTATACTGTTGGGTTTTGTTATTTTAATTTGGGTTTGGGACCTTGGTAGTCTTATACTGTTGGGTTTTGTTATTTTAATTTGGGTTTGGGACCTTGGTAGTCTTATACTGTTGGGTTTTGTTATTTTAATTTGGGTTTGGGACCTTGGTAGTCTTATACTGTTGGGTTTTGTTATTTTAATTTGGGTTTGGGACCTTGGTAGTCTTATACTGTTGGGTTTTGTTATTTTAATTTGGGTTTGGGACCTTGGTAGTCTTATACTGTTGGGTTTTGTTATTTTAATTTGGGTTTGGGACCTTGGTAGTCTTATACTGTTGGGTTTTGTTATTTTAATTTGGGTTTGGGACCTTGGTAGTCTTATACTGTTGGGTTTTGTTATTTTAATTTGGGTTTGGGACCTTGGTAGTCTTATACTGTTGGGTTTTGTTATTTTAATTTGGGTTTGGGACCTTGGTAGTCTTATACTGTTGGGTTTTGTTATTTTAATTTGGGTTTGGGACCTTGGTAGTCTTATACTGTTGGGTTTTGTTATTTTAATTTGGGTTTGGGACCTTGGTAGTCTTATACTGTTGGGTTTTGTTATTTTAATTTGGGTTTGGGACCTTGGTAGTCTTATACTGTTGGGTTTTGTTATTTTAATTTGGGTTTGGGACCTTGGTAGTCTTATACTGTTGGGTTTTGTTATTTTAATTTGGGTTTGGGACCTTGGTAGTCTTATACTGTTGGGTTTTGTTATTTTAATTTGGGTTTGGGACCTTGGTAGTCTTATACTGTTGGGTTTTGTTATTTTAATTTGGGTTTGGGACCTTGGTAGTCTTATACTGTTGGGTTTTGTTATTTTAATTTGGGTTTGGGACCTTGGTAGTCTTATACTGTTGGGTTTTGTTATTTTAATTTGGGTTTGGGACCTTGGTAGTCTTATACTGTTGGGTTTTGTTATTTTAATTTGGGTTTGGGACCTTGGTAGTCTTATACTGTTGGGTTTTGTTTCTGTTTTTGTTTTAGGTAGTTTTGGTCAGGCAGCCGTTAGCAGGGAGCTGGTGACTCCGACGGCCAGCAGGGCTGGGTCAGCTGTCTCCCTGACCTTTTGCTATGTTTGGCCGAGGTTCCAGTTCCCTTTGGTTCGTCTTTTTGTTTTAAAACTAGCACTTGAATTATTTTGCTTTTTTTTGTTTCCAGGACACAGAGTTTTGTTTATTTAATAAGCTGTTCTTTTTAATTCTCGTGTCCATTCATTTCTTTATGTTGCGACCCCATCTAGACCTGAGCCATGTTGGGGTCGTTACATATGGGGGCTCGTCCGGGAATGGAAATAATGTAAATTATTCCTTAAACATAAACAATAACAAATTGGATGCAGGTTGACACCAATGTAAATAAAATAATGTATATTGTATTAGTTCAATAAAACCCTTGTATCCTTGAAAAACTTACATTTGAAAGTAATTTATAGTAAAGTAATGTTGAATAAAATTTTTTGTAAGATTAAGTCGTAAGGAATTTTGTATAAATAATTTTGTTTTTCAAGTTTATTAAATATAAAAATGTAATTATTCTGCACAGAAAAAAATGTTTTTTAGTAGTCTATAATTAAATCCTTGTTAAAACACCCTTTTTTTGATGGAATTGATTCACATACAAACTTAAGTACAGTATATTCATACTGTCAGCTTCACTCAACAGTTGCTGGGATAGGCTCCAGCAACCCTGTGAAGGTGAGGCCCTCCCCGAACCGCTCACAATCACACTCACATTCATACCTCAAAGCTATTTAGAATCAGCAATGAACGTAGGAAGCCTATTTTTAGACTGTGGGAGGAAAGTGGAGAATACCCACGCATGAATGAGGAGAACATGCAAACTCCACGCAGAAAGAACCCAACAGGGATTTGAACCAGGACTTTCACCGCCCTATGACAGACAATGGCGGTTAATACAAAATACTTTTATCTTTAGACTGCTTTGTTCCACTATCTATTCTTTTTTCCTAAAATTTAAGAGAGCTAAGGGAAAGAGTGGAAACTGCCAGCTACTTTAGCAGTGTGAAACTGCAGGACCTGCACTGAGACCGGGATGGAAATGCACAAGTCGGACTTGAGGAACCATTTTTACTTAGCTTGGTTTGGAAGGGCTTGCCCTATGGTTGTTGGTCCTTTTTTTCTGGCTTATTGAATTCTAAATGTCATATCACTGAATTATGGATTGTGGTTTCTGCAGAGTCAAAATATTTTTGTAAATTTGAATTCTTTAAATGTTTTTGAAAACAGTTGTATTTTCCATGTTTTAAAAACAAATCCTTCAAATGTATTTTCCAGATTTGTGTTCATTGTTACAAACACGCAGGACTTGTACCAAACCACTTTTTCCAGCAGCAGGGACCCTGGCAGATTTTATGCCCTGATGAAAACAAAAATATCTGTAACTTGAATCTTTTAAAAACCAAAAATTCAGAGAATGGCTGCAGCCGACAAAGAGGCATATTCTGAAGAGAGAGAAACATTAGTCCACAAGGTTCTGGTGTCTGAATGATTTTCAACAGGAAAACTGTTTTTAAGCAGAAAACCACCAAACTGAAGTCACGTTTATAAACTTTGATTTGAATAATTCATTTAAACATCCTCCATTTATTCTGTAAAACCTATTTCATTACTTAGAAATCCTCTTTATAATGTTAGTTTGTTGTTTTGTCATGAAAACACTGTAGTGAGAAACTGACCAGTATTCCTGCTTGATTGAAAGACTTTAACAGGTGATCCGCAGGGACAGTCTTCCTGTTCAAAAGAGTCTAAAAGCAGAAGAACTGACCTTTGTCTCTGCCTCTTTCTGCAGGATATGGAGCTTGCCCCTGACTGCAACCATGTAAGTATTTTCTCTCCCGTGTCCAAAACACATGTCAAAATGAGATGTTTTCAACGTCTTGATTCTACTATCTAAATCAGGGGTGTCAAACTCATTGGGGTTCAGAGGCCGCATTCAGCCTGTCTGATCTCAAATGGGCCGGAACAGTAATAAAACCTGATTTAAACTCTGCTGTGATGGTCTCATCAACGTCTCTAATAAATATACACAGCTGTGTAATATCTGTGATGTTGGTGCTTTCATCAATGAATGTCTGGATTCTGTCCTTCATTTGGCTGCTCCAGGCTCCTGAGAGATCATGGATCTGCAGTTGTAATCCTTCACACACTTCTGTTGGCAAAGGTCGACTGGTTTTTGGGGCACATGACTTCTGCAGCCTTCAGCAGGCAGTTTTTTCACCACCTGCAAATGGTTTGGATTTTTGCACCAACTTGTTTGCATTAAGGTATCCAGCTTTCACTGCTCCATCACTGACGTCATGGCAGCAGTGAATGCCGACTGCTGGGTTTTTTGTTTTTTTTTTTTCTTTCAGTCCAGCTAATAGTTGGTTGATCTTCTCTTTTCTTAACTGCTCCAACAAATGGTCAAACGTTTCTGTATGGTGAGTCTCATGGTGGCGCTGAATATTATATTCTTTGAGCCCTGCGACCTGTTCATTACATACTCAGCACACAGGTTTTGCATTCAGCTCCATGAATAAATAAAACTGTCCATTTTTCCTGGAAAGTTCAGCGCTCCACATCAGCCTTTCTTCTTTTTGACAACGACATTTTGGTAACTGTGGTGTCACACCTGATCATTTTTATAGCAACTTACCAGCATGCGGCTTGGGAAACCAAACTGCATCTCACCCGGACGTGGCGGACACGCTTGCAAAGATCTGCTGTTTTTTTTCTGGATCTTGATAGTCTTGCTTCTCCTTTGCTCCCTCTAGTGGCGGAATTGTGCATTTCGGTCATTTCTTGAAAGAACCAGAACTCGACACAGGAATGGGCTAGAAATGTGCAGCATCCTTATGTTTTTTTCTCTTCCTGACTGGGGCATCTGACAGGCTGGATACAGCCCGCGGGCCGTATGTTTGACACCCCTGCTCTAAATACATGTCAAGCTTAGGCTGTGTCTGTGTTTTCAATATACTCCAAAAGGTAGCCTATTTGATGTTTCTCTAAATGTGCATAAACAGGAAACTTTGTGAAATACCAACAGTAAAAAATCTTCTATTAACCTCAATGCATTCTTTATTATGAATATGAAATGCCTGCCTCACCTTAGCGGCAAAGTGGCATGAGCGTAGCAAAAAGTGCAGTCATCAGAAATAAACAGGCCAAGCTCCTCCTCCTCCTCGCTGCCGAGTGCAGGTGAGGGGCTGCACATCAAGCCTTCAGATGGGTATCACTATTTAACAAATTAGAAAAGGTAAAATACACAAACCTAAGAAGTACACGACAAAAAAATTGCACAGAAAGGACGTTTTGATTCCTATATTTATTTTATTACAAATTTGAAATATAAAACAGTTTTTTTTTCAAATCAAAAATTGAATGGAAGCATAAACTTTTGAATAGAACTCCAACTGCCTGAGTATGGAGAGTATGACAGAGGTCACAGTGATGTCATGTCCTCTCCAGATGTAAGGGTGCAGTAGTGATGATGCCGTCCAACTTGACACAGGTGGCATCAAAAACAGATGCTGTTCTGGAGACAGCTTATGACATCACCATATCCTCTGTTAAGGCTGGGCAATATATTGATTCAAAAGATTAATTTTTGGAAATGTATTTAGGAGATTTCTGAAGATTTTATTATCCCAGCTCTCTGCTGAGTAAAGTCATCCCGTCTGTCAGATACTAAAACAGCAGCAAGCAGAGGGGAGCTTCTTCCTCGAGGCTGAGAAAAAAAAGCTCGTTTTGCAATATGTGCAAGCACACGTGACACGTGGAGAAGCCCCCTCACACACCCCCACTCCCATAGCCTCTGTACTCTTCTCTGTGTAGCTTAGCTCAGACTGACGGAGCAGCAGGACGTGGAGGTTTTTAACGGGATCCAAACACAATAAACCTGCTGGACTCACAGCAGCAACAGAGTTGAATAAAAAGTGTTTATTTGGAGACAGCGGTGATGTGACGCACTGATGTCATCATTCTATGACGCTATATGCTATGCTAACGAGCTGTTCGGCTTGTTAAACTGGTTTTAAGTCAGAGAATATTTCCACAGCGCGCACTTCAGGACATGGCAGATAAATACAACAAACTTAATTCATAGGACATTCATAAAAACTGTATTTTCTAAATACAATAACACATGTGAATGCGCTTTGAATAAAACTTTATTAACATTATCTAACCTTACAGAGGCGGTGTTGAGCTGGAAAAGGCCCCTTCATGAGAGCGCCACATCATTACTGTCAATGACATAACAATCCAAAACATTATAATGCTTTTAGGCTGTTTTTGTTAGGATCGTATATAAAAATGAATCAACTGAATAGAGAGTTTTTTAAAGTTTTTTTTCACTACTAACAAAATGTTTAAAGTTAGACGGCTTTATAAGGTGTTAATACTATTTATGTATTACTTTTATCCTATTTCATTTTCTTAAAAAGAATGGTGAAGATCATTTTCATTACCTACATATGTCAATGGTTCAGACTAAAGGTGACTGACAGCTTTTCTCATAGGGGTCACAGGGGCATTTTTTAGCTGTACTAAAGAGAAGAAACAACTCGTTTGTGATCAAATCAAACACTTGATAACCGTGTGAAAATGCCAAAAGCAGAGACCAAAGACTGAGTAGATGTTACAGGTGGAGTTCAAAAACCCAAACGCAGAGAAGGCTTGGACACAGGAGAGAGTTTGGAGCTTGTTTTAATCACAGGAGCACAAGATCACCTAAAGCACACAAAACACTCCAATACAGGAAACTGAAACATACAGGCTTAAATAGACAAACACACAATCAACTAAACAGGATGCAGCTGTGAACACCTCCAGCAGGAGACACAGGTGAGAGGGAGGAAAGAAGGAACAAACCTGCACAGAACAGGCAGTGAAAACAAACCCAAAATGACAAAACAGGCAGAACGTATCAGTAGAAACTGGATTCACTTAAAAGATCTTATGTTTTCATTATGTTGTGATGTCCTCTGTCACCTATAGTTTTTCTTTGTAAAATACTGTGATAATTGGTCTGGTAAAAAAAGTACCTGGTCGGTAGATTTTTTTCATCCACCGCTGAACTTGCCTTCTGAGTCAAAAATGAAAAGTTGACCAGTGGAGTTGTGACTTTAAGTTTGGAGCATCAAACCACAAACAGCAGAATCTGTTTGAAGGTCGTAGCTGCCAAAAGTGGAAGTACGACAAATTTGTTCCAACGCCTGAAATGAACAAGAAGTGAAGCTGAAGCTGGCTGTAGCTCACCAAACATCTGCTGCACTGATGTACAAACACGTTTACAGTTTGTATTAAGTTGAACTTTGTGTTTGAGCAGATTTCCAAAGCAGATGTTAAAGCAAAAAAGCTTTTGTTAGATGTTTATATATGTTTATATATGTTTTATAGAAAGTAAAAGAGAGAAAGAAAGGATTAAAATCTAAATTGAATTTTGTGTGAAAAAATCTGAGATTTTAATTTTTGGCCATATCGCCCAGCTGTATCTATCATGTCCGGTAGGTCATGATTCAGCTTAAAGAAATTAGACTCAACTTTGAAAATGAGAACCGTAAGAACTGAAACTGTAAAATGAAACTGAACGCAAAGAGGGAGAAAGAAAACAAAAAAACTAAAGCTGAAAAAACAAAAACAGCTGCTGTTACTAATAAACATTATTTTAGCTTAATTCCAGTTTGAAGTTTATAGTTTTCTTTTTATTCAACTTTTCAGTGTTTTCCCTATTTTTAAATATATATTTTACAAATGCACATGTTTTCCCCTACATTTTCAATACTTCTTTTAATTTTACAGTGTGCATGTTTAAAAGAGTTTTCATGTCTTCCTGTTTTGTTTTTCAAATGTATAATCCTGTTTTTGATTGACTTGAAGCTGATCCTGATTTCGCCCGCACACGAGTGACGTGTACGGGGTTCTAACCTCAGCCCTTGTGTTGGTTGCTAACTCCTCCCAGGTGCTGTTCCGACCCTAAAAACTCATGTCTTTAGTGAATGGTCATTTTTCCTTTCCCTTCTTCAGCTTCTGTGGAGCTACAAACTCAACCTGACCACAGACCCAAAGTTCGAGTCTGTGGCCTTGGAGGTCTGCAGGAGCACCATTGCAGAGGTTGGTCTTCCTTCCTTGCTTCAGTCCACTTGGAGATTTTCTGTTTGTTTGACTCCTCCCCCTCACCACACTTGCAGATAAAGGAGTGCAACGAGGAAGAACGAGGGAGGGGCTATCTCATGTCCTGCCTGGTGGATCACCGTGGGAACATCAGCGAGTACCAGTGTAACCAGTATGTCATCAAGATGACCAGCATCATCTTTAGTGACTACAGACTCATCTGTGGATTCATGGACAAATGCAAAGAAGACATCAACCAGCTGCGCTGCGGAAGCATCAATGTGGGGCAGAAGGTGCGTGCTGGCTCTGCAGGAAAAATTAGGAGAAGGCCCGTGAACTCAGAAACGTTAACTGCTCTTCATCAAAAGAAAAACTTTTACAACAGGAGATTTTTTACAGAAATGTGTATTTTGTACGTGAAGATTATCTGATACAAAGACTCATCTCACGTCAGTGCACATGCACACAGTGAAGGTAACGAGGAGACCTCAGAGAGGCGGAGCTCTACTGCGGCACCCCCCCAAAATAAAACCTGTAAAAAACCGCACACATTTTTGTCACGAAAAGAAATGTGCACACGTTTTGTGGTAATCAGCTGTGATTTGCAGCAAGCAAATAAGTTGAAAAGCTTTTAATTAAGAACACTGACGCTAGAAGGCATCATACCATCAGTGCTGTTCTAAACACATACACACGTGGACAAAATTGTTGGTACCCGTCAGTTAAAGAAGGAAAAACCCACAATTCTCACTGAAATCACTTGAAACTTACAAAAGTAACAATAAATAAAAATGTATTGGAAATTAAATAATCAAAATCAGTCATCACTTTTGAATTGCTGATTAACATAATTATTTAAAAAAAACAAACTAATGAAACAGGCCTGGACAAAAATGATGGTACCTCTATAAAAGATTGACAACTATTTGACCAGACTGACATGATTAACTCAGGTGTGTCCTTTAATTGACGTCACAGGTGTTACCAAACTCATAATCAGTCAGTCTGCCTATTTAAAGGGAGACAAGTAGTCACTCTGCTGTTTGGTGAAAAGGTGTGTACCACACTGAACATGGACAACAGAAAGCCAAGGAGAGAATTGTCCCAGGACATCCGAAAACAAATGATAGATAAACATCTTAAAGGTAAAGGCTATAAGACCATCTCTAAACAGCTTGAACTTCCTGTGACAACAGTGGCTCATATTATTCAGAAGTTCAAGACCCACGGGACAGTAGCCAACCTCTCTGGACGTGGCCGCAAGAGGAAAATTGATGACAAATTGAAGAGACGGATCGTTGGAATTGTATCCAAAGAGCCCAGAACAACCTCCAAAGAAATTAAAGGTGAACTCCAAGGCCAAGGTCCATCAGTGTCAGATCGCACCATTCGTCGTTGTTTGAGCCAAAGTGGACTTCATGGGAGACGACCAAGAAGGACACCACTACTGAAAAACAATCCTAAAAAAGCCAGACTGGAATTTGCAAAAATGCATGTTGACAAGCCCCAAAGCTTCTGGGAGAATGTCCTTTGGACAGATGAGACCAAACTGGAGCTTTTTGGTAAGGCACATCAACTCTATGTTCATAGACTCAAAAACCAAGCATACGAAGAAAAGAACACTGTCCCTACGGTGAAACATGGAGGAGGCTCAGTCATGTTTTGGGGCTGCTTTGCTGCATCTGGCACAGGGTGTCTTGAATGTGTGCAAGGTACAATGAAATCTGTAGACTATCAAGGCATTCTGGAGAGAAATGTGCTGCCTTGTGTCAGAAAGCTTGGTCTCAGTCGCAGGTCATGGGTCTTCCAACAGGACAACCATCCAAAACACACAGCCAAAAACCCCCAAGAATGGCTGAGAGAAAAGCGTTGGACTATTCTAAAGTGGCCTTCCATGAGCCCAGATCTGAATCCCATTGAACATCTGTGGAAGGAGCTGAAACATCCATTTGGAGAAGACACCCATCAAACCTGAGACAACTGGAGCAGTTTGCTCATGAGGAGTGGGCCAAAATACCTGTTGACAGCTGCAGAACGCTCACTGACAAATACAGAAATCGCTTCATTGCAGTGATTGCCTCAAAAGGTTGTGCAACAAAATATGAAGTTATGGGTACCATCATTTTTGTCCAGGCCTGTTTCATTAGTTTGTTTTTTTAAATAATTATGTTAATCAGCAATTCAAAAGTGATGGCTGATTTTGATTATTTAATTTTCAATCAATTTGTATTTATTGTTACTTTTGTAAGTTTCAAGTGATTTCAGTGAGAATTGTGGGTTTTTCCTTCTTTAACTGAGGGGTACCAACAATTTTGTCCACGTGTGTACATCATACATGTTTTATGCTGATTACAGTCAAACCACTGAGATGGTTTTCAGGCTGAAATATAAAAATCCAACAAAATACTTTCAAATGCTCACACAGAATCATATAAATGATCTCATGAAAATCAAGATGTTTTCAATGTCACTGACATCATCCGTACACATGCACATAATAATTTAAGCTGGGAGTTGGATCAAGTTTTTATTATGGCAATTATGGCATTATTTTGCAATAAAAATGTATAGTAATAACTTTTATAATGTTAACACTTATAACTGAACCGAAGCAACCACCTCCTGAAGGTGAGTTAATATCATCTCCCACACTTGTGAAAACGAGAATGAACAATCTGAATCACGTAGGTTAACGTTAATTTATTGTTTAGCTAACTTTGCTGTTTTATACAAAAACCTACAATGACACATGGATGATTTAGAGGGAGTTTATTATAACAGGAATACTTTGCCACCGTTGTTCTGTTTTCGTCTCTCTTCTTCTTCCTTCTGCCTTTTCTGCTCTGCTCATCGCACAGGTTTTGTCTTTCTACTTTTGACTTAAATGACATCAATTGGCCTGAAAAAAAGCAAGTGGTGTTAAAATCAGCTGTTGCGGGGCCCCCAGCAGATTTTAGCCTGCAGCAGAGACCGATGCTGCATGGACGGTGTTGCTCCCGTACCGATTGGTTATTTGCAATTTGTCACACTAAATGTTTCAGATTATCAAACAGATTTAAACATGAGACAAAGATCAACAAGGTGTTTATGATTAAGATAAAACAAAACATTCAAATCTATATGTCCCTGCGTGAAAAAGTGACTGCCCCCATGTTTGGAAAGCTAGAGCCAGACCCAATGACACCCGTTCTCCTTCAGTAAATCCCTTCAACAGGTAGGAGACTGACAGATCTCCACAAGCTCAACATCAAGCTGAGATCTGAAGAAATTCAGAAACAACCCAAGAGTCATTCACACTCCTACAGCTTTCAGACGTCCTTATCCACCGATGAAGATGAAATGGAACAGAGTGGACCTCCTCAGGGGGTCTTGTTGCCAAAAAGAGGCTTAGAAAGACACAATAAAACCGCCAGAGAACTGCAGGGATCAGCTGAATTCATGATCTACCAGCAGGAGATCTGGCAAACATGGATGGCAACACTGTTGGACAAAAAGTAAAGACCTCACCTTAGTGTAACCTAAAACATCTGTCCCCAACCACTGGGCCGTGGATCAGGTGCCACCGGGTAGCAGAAGAAATAATACATTTTCAAAAATCTTTTAATTTGAAAAATCTTTTATTTTGAAAAGCAACGGGATTCTCTCAGCCACGTCTTTGATCAGTTGAACTTTAAAATTTGGTCAGGGGAGCAAAATGATTACATCTGAACGATCTTTTATTCTGAGAAATCTTTTGGTTTTGAAAATCGACCAGATTCTCTCGATTCCATTCGGTGGCGTGCAAGCTGAACGCCCCCGACTGCGGCTTGCACGCCCGCTGCAAGTTTTGTGTTTTAGTTCTTTTAGCAGAATTGAAAGCACCAATGAACCACTGTGAACGATCTGTTCACAGGACATCCATTCTCAGGGAGAAGTGATCGCCTGTCTGGAGAAAGCTCTGGTAAAAGAGGCGGAGCAGCAAAGCCACATCCACCCAATCAGAGAGGAGTGCCAGAAAGCCATTCTGCGGGTGGCTGAGCTGTCTTCAGACGACTTCCACCTTGACAGACATCTTTACTTTGCCTGTCGAGACGACCGGGAGAGATTCTGTCTGAATGTAAGGAAACATTGATTAGGAGTTACACTGAAACCAACCCTTCCTGTCAAAAGATTCAAATGATGCTAAAGGATTTTCCCTTTATTTTATTGTTTTAGTGCTATTTCAATTTAAAGAAGATCTTCTTAAAGATCTTCTATAGTGTCAGTTGTCACCAGAAATGGTCTGTCCCAACGTAGTTCAACCAGAACCGAACGTAAAAGTTTTGCTGGGTCACACATTCTCAGTGGCTGGAAATACCAAGGGTTTAATTGGAAGCCAAGTGACATTTTTTATCCCCTTTCCTCACTCTCTTTATGTGTAGGTACATAAAAATCTGAGTTTGGTCTGTGCTGTTCATCGTAGAAACACTTCAACAGACAGAATGTAAACAAGTATCCAGGAAATCACATTGTTTGATTTTTAAAGAATGTATTTGTATGATGGAGCAGAACAAAGTACCTGTTCGATATCAAGTACCGGTACTTGTTAAAGGTTTCTAGGTTTTGAACTGTAGATGCAATTTTGGTCCCTTCTTTCATGCAGATCTTCTCAAGAGCTGGGATGTTATGGAGCTGTTTCTGAAAAACACAGACTTTCATGTCCCTCCACAGGTTTTCTGTTTGGTGGATATCCAGAAAGGGGCTAGATTACTCCAGAACCTTGAAATGTTTTTTTTGTTTTATGTTCCCACTCCTTTATTGTTTTAGCAATGTGTTTGGGATTATTGCAATTCTGTAAGGTTCTGTAAGGATTGTTCAAACTCCTTCCACACATAGATCCATTCGTCTTTTCCTTCATACGGAATAGTCGTCCTCTCCCCTTTGCAGAACAATGACCCCAATGCATGATGTTACCACCCCCATGCTTCACAGTGGGGATGCTGTTCTTAAGGTGCTTACACACTGGTGCAAATTGAGGTTCTGTGGCGTGAAATGAGCGGCCTGTGCGCCGCAAAAGTCTGGAAACAGCACCAATTGAGCGGCACAGACCAAACTGACCAGCCGTCGCGGCTGGCCAGAGTTTAAAAAAATCTTAACTCTGGGGGGGTGGCTACATCTCCTCAACCAATCAGTTACTCGACTTCAGGCATGTGACGTTTTCAGTGACAGCGGGGAGAAAACATCCAATAGGGTGGGTGGATCCATAATTCTCCTGAACTTCCATTTATTTTCGCCAGCTGTATCCCTTTCTGGGCAGCGTGGTTTCCAGATCCCGATCCGGTTACTGCTGGGTGAAGGCGGGCAAATGGCGTATACTTGTGTAGCGCTTTTCTACCTTCATTGAAGGCCCAAAGCGCTTTACAGTCACAGACCCATTCACACACTGACGGCGGCTCCACTGCAGAAAACTGGCGCCAACCTTCCATCAGAGGCAATGTGGGGTTCAAGGACACTTTGACTCAGCGGCAGGGCAGGCTGGAATTGAACCTGCAATCCTTCAATCAGAGGTCGACTGCTCTTTCCACTGCATCACGGTCGCAGTCTAGTACACTCTAGAGAGTCTGTCAGGACCTATGGAGCTGTAGTGAACACACTCGCTATGCCGGCTCCCAGGAGAGGAGCTGGCGGTCAGACAGAAGGCCGCTGCTGGATGGGAAAGCTGCATGCTCAGGCCTCCAGGCCTTTGTTTTTCCTATTTTCATTGAGACAACAATAAAAAAAGGTCCCCTCATTTTATTCTTCTTTTTATTGTCGCCCTCTCGGGTTAACGCCCAACAGTAAGCATTTGAACTCGGTCAGAGAGGGATGGAAACCCCGCAGAAACGCTCGTCTGTCAAACACAGCAGCAGGAGAGAAACTCAGACGCAGAGGGGGCGAGCTTAGGGAACACATTTTTGGCGAGCAGGGAGGAGGGACGGGACACCCGAATTGGCCACGCGAATCGCGTTCAGTGTGAATGCAGCTTTAGAATGAAACTCATCCCCAGGATTATCCAGATGGTCTCTGGGAGACAAAGGGGGGCTTGAACAGGGGGATCTTTCAAATCCACGATGTATGTTACTGTGGTCCCAGCTCTCTTCAGGTCATTGACCAGTTCCTCTGTGTAGTCCTGCACTGTTTCCTCAACATTCTCCAGATCATTTTACCACCTAGTGAGATCTTTCATGGAGCTTCAGGTGGACGGAGATTGTCGTGATCTTCTTCCATTTTCTAATCATTGCTCCAACAGTTAATCTCATTTCTCTAAGCTACTGCTTATTGTAGATCGGTTCATTCCAGTCTGGTTCAGGTCTACAAGCTTGACCCTGGTGTCCTTGACAGCTCTTTGGTCTTGGTGGAGAGTTTGCCTTTTGACAGTTTAAGGGTGTGGAACGGTGTCTTTATACATATAGCAAGTTCAAACAGTGGCATTAATGCTAGTACCTGTGGAGGATAGAAGACCTTCTGAAAGGAAAACAGGTCTGTGATGAACAGAATTCTTGCTTGTTTTTAGGTGATAAATCCTTATTTTTTGCTTCATCATACAAATAAATTCTTTAAAGTCACACTATGTGATTAGCTGGATTCTTTTTTGTATTTTATTTCATAGGTGAAGTGTTTCTTTGATGAACATTACAGACCAAACTCAGCTTTTTATGTGGTACAACTCAGAGACTCGGCCACTGCTTTTTGCCTTTTAATATGTTTTTTCTGGACTTGAGAGTTTACACATACTGATGGCCTTACAAAAGGCAAAAACCACATATAAAATCTTACTTTGTGGAGCAGTTCTCTCACTGGTCCTTTTTTCTCCCAGGTTCAGGCTGGCGAGGGGAAAGTCTACAAATGCCTGTTTAACCACAAGTTTGAAGAGGCCATGTCAGAAAAAGTAACAAAAAAGAACACCCCCCTCCAAAAAAAATAAAATTCAGCAGTGCACTGTTTAGGTCACTGAGCATGCATGTCTCCCCTCCAGTGTCGAGATGCCCTGACCACCCGGCAGAAGCTGATCTCCCAGGATTACAGAGTCAGCTACTCTTTGGCCAAAGCCTGTAAGCTAGACTTGAGGAAACAGCACTGCAGCTTGGACACCGCCCTCCCACGAGCCCGCGAGGCCCGACTGTCACACCTGCTGCTGTGCCTGGAGGCCGCGGTGCACCGGGGTGAGCCTTTATCCATTTCCTAACCAATTGCCTCGTTTTAGTTAGTTTACTCTCCAGGTTTGAAAGGTTTAAAGAGCCATCCACCATTTGCTCTGCATAATTATCTCATTTGAAGATGATGTTCCAGTACCTTCGGGTGCCTGAGAAGTTTTTATCATATATTAATCATTGCTGTAAAAAGCATTTCTGAAGCTGAAAAGAAATCTGTTTTTTGGCCTTAGAAACCCTATTGAACCCTGTGGTCATGTGGCCCAGAGATGAGCCAACTTGAAGCTAATTTTCTTCTTTGTGACTGATGATATGTTGCCCTGATATTTTGTCATTAAACTCATTCAATACATGGTCAAAAAGGTGGGAAAAAGACGCTTGTTGTGTTTTGGGACACATCCCTAAGGCTACTCGAGCTGACGATGCAGCAACCACCTGTCAATCAAAGGGTTACACTCGTGTTAATTTAATTTCAGCCTGAAAGTAGTAATGTTGGTTGAATAAACCTAACCACTAACCAGTTACCACCGGTTAGGTTGATATTTCTAACAAATCGTGCATTTTATGGTGCAAGCACCAACTTTGGCATGGATGTAATTTAGGATTCCCTCTTTCAGAAAGCTACTTTAGCTGGTAAATCCAAGATGGCGGCCATTTATAACGATAGTAACAACAGTTACAAAAATACTCAATGTCTCCCCTTTCCCCCCAGTCTCAACAAAATGGGCTGTTCAGAAGTGCATCATATTTTAAAAGCCAGCTTCACTTTGCTTTATTAGGTGTATCTCAAAGTGCCTGACATTATTTTTGCCATTCAGATTCCTGGTTGACATCAAGGATTACCTGTCCAATGCAAATCTGCCTATAGGAGGGATCCCCAAACCTTTACCTGTGAGGGCCACAAAGCTCATATTCTTCTCTGATGGGGCCCGGAGGCCGTTTGGACCAGAAAAAGTGTGACAGTCCCAGGGGTCCCTAAACGTAAAATATTTATGGTTTTCCAGAATGCCACACATAACCAAACATTAATAACCCTTTGTGGGATCTTTGCAGAAAAAAACTCAGGAAAAAAATAATAACTCAAACAAAACAAGCCTTTCTGGTATCGACTTTCTGTTGTGCTGTGTTCAATCCTAACAGGTAAAAGTTAGTTGTCAGAACAGACTCCATGAATAGAAGTGAGCAGCTGGGCTGTGTCCTGCACGTCCATGCTCTCATCCAATGCTCATGAAAAACGTCCAATTCTTCTGCTGCAGCTGGATATACAGTGGGGATGAAAGTTTGGACACCCCAGGTAAAATGTTCTATCATTGTGCATAAAGAACCCAAGGAAAGACTGAAGAATCTCCTAAAGGCATCAGTTTACAGATGAGACCTATGGCAACAACAATGAGGCTTTATTTCCATCATTTACTTTTTCAAAATAACAGAAAACAAAATAATGTTTATGTGCAAAAGTTTGGACACCCTGCAGAATGTATAGTATGCAGCGCCCCCTCAGGAACAGCTGAGACCTGACAGTGTCATGGATTGTTCACCATCATGGTTTGCAAAGACCAGTTGATTTTAATCTGAAAGATTGTAAATAATCTGATCATGTGACCTTGTTCCAACAATCAGCATCATGGGTTCTTCCAGCAGTTGTCCAGAACAATGAAACTGAAAATAGTTGATGCTCACAAAGCAGGAGAAGCTGTAAGAAGAGAGCAAAGCCTTTTCAGATGCTGATATCCTCTGTTCAGAATGTCATTAATGAAACGACAGTCAACAGGAACAATGGAAGTTAAAGCAAAATCTGGAAGATCAAGAAAAATCTCAGACACAGCAGCTCACAGGATTGTGGGAAAATCAAATCCAAACCCACGTTTGACTGCAGCTTCCCTCCAGAAAGACCTGCAGACTCTGGAGTTGAGCTGCACTGTTCTACTGTCAACAGATACTTGATGGAAGAGTCATCAGAAGAAAACCTCTTCTACGTCCTCACCACAACATTCAACCTTTGGAAGTTCACAAATGAACATAGAAATAAGCCTGATGCATTTTGGAAACAAGTTCTGTGGACCGACCCGGTTCAGATGGAACTTTTTGGCAGCAATGAACAAAAGGTGCGTTTGGAGAAGAAAAGGTCCAGAGTGTCATGAAAAGAACCTCTGTCCAACTGTTAAGCATGGAGGTGGATCAATCATGATTTGGGTTTGGATTGCAGCCAGCGGTACAGCAAACATTTCACCAGTAGAAGAAGAATGGATTTGATTTAATTACGTCACAGAATGAGCGGTGGTGAAGTAGAAAATGAAAAAGCATTTTGGAAGATTGATTTTTAATTTTATTTATGAGTCAATTGATGCAGTAACATTGTGAAAATGAAAAAGCATTTCTGTAATCCATTTTAATGTTCAAATTAGATATTTCTGATTGAATTTTGGTAAACATTTGCTAGAGAACGTTTTGAAAATAAAATGTCAAATGTCTTTTTCTTTATTATTTTAAATAAGTGACAGAATGAGTGGTGTTGAAGTAGAAAAAGAAAAAGCCATTTGGCGGATTGAATTTTCATTTTATTTTTGAGTCAACAGAGGCTGCTGTATTTTGAAATTGAAAAAGCATTTCCGGTATAGGCTTTTATTTTGAAATATGAGTCACAATTGCTTCCATATGGAACATACCTCCTCCACGACAACATTCAAGCATTTCTTGACCAACCCTCCATCAGTGAAAGGTTCACCGCTGCTTGCTATCAGACCTGAAAGCTGGCCCAAACAGACGGCTGCTTCAGCTGAGCTTAGATGTATTCTGCTGAGCTCACAGTTCAGCTTTTAGCTTGGAGAGTTGGTCTGCTCGCATTTGGCTTTGTAGGTTTCATTCTACTTCTCTGACCTAAACGTTTTACCTTTACTCTGCTCTATTTGACAGGGGGGTTTTGGGGGGTGTTGAGGGAGTAGAATTTCATGTTCTATGTGTCTTAGTCTTGATTGTGTGGCCATACTGTAGGAAAATCATAATCCGTCTCTGTTGTTGTTCAGGGGGCTGGGCCAGATGTGGAGGTGGGTCGTATCCGGCCCGTGGGCTGTTATTTGGAGACCACTGGTCTGTGGGTTCCATGTGATTGTGGATTGGAGCGCATCATTTCCCATGATGCCCCAATTGTTATGTTGGGTCATTGTGTGTTGTCGCCATGTTCATGGGTGGAAGTTTGGAGGATGAGGACATCTGTGCACACGTGCCTCTTCTGTGCGTTTGAGCGCTGCGTCTTATCTTTTTAGGTCGCGCGGTTAGTGGAGAATGTCAGGGGGAGATGCTGGACTACCGGAGGATGCTGATGGAGGATTTTTCTCTCAGTCCAGAGATCGTCCTTCACTGTCGGATGGAGATTGAGACTCACTGCTCGGGCCTGCATCGTAAAGGCCGCACGCTGCACTGTCTGATGCGGGTGGGCCGCGGCGACCGGAGCACTGTTGGCAGCGTCTGCCAGGGCGCGGTAAGGCGCTTAACTCCTGTGAATGGGGCATGCAGAGCTGAAACAAAGCTCCCCTCACTCAGTCCTCACTTGTTGACCATTTCACTTCTAAACTTTTGAGAAACTGAAGCTGTAAATTTACCTTTCTTTACTATTAGCCTTTATTTCTGGACATTTTTCATTTACAAGAAAAAAAGGTGTTTGAAATCTTCAGCCAAATCTGAATTCTTCCCCTATAGCTTCTCCCCACCACTATATTTAGTCCTCCAAACCCAGACTTGTGGAAAAAAAGTGTCTTCAAGTTCGGATGTCGCTCCCACTTAATGACATCATCAATAGTCACTGGTCATCTACATTAGCAGTGCTCAGAAAATACATAACATCGGTTTTATAACTTTAAAAAGTCAAGCTAAAACAAAAGCCTTACATTTAAAGCTAAACTTCTGTGCTTCAGAGCACACCCAAGAAATAGAGAAATAAATGGATTTTAATAAATGCATTTCTCCTCAGACTTTCTACTGGTGCAGGAATACCCATCACTGAGTCACTGCGCCTCAGCCTTAAAAAAAAACAATTTTGGACACCACTGCAGCTCCAAATGTCACTAAAATTGGTGGGTTAGGGAGAAGTGGTAGGGGAAGAATTCTGACTGGAGCTTAATCTGCATTCTGTATGTATCATTTTATTCTGGTTGAACTCATCCAGCTCATCAGGGCTTGTTTGATGGTTTGTGTTTTTGCTGCAGCTGCAGACTCTGATTCAGTCTGCCGACCCCGGAGCTGACTATCGGATTGACCGAGCCCTCAACGAGGCGTGCGAGTCTGTCATCCAGACCGCCTGCAAGCACATCCGGACCGGAGACCCAATGTGAGCCCGAATACACAACACGCCAACACACTTCTGAATACACAAACACACCAGAATACACAAACACACACCAGAATACACAACACGCCAACACACTTCTGAATACAAAAACACATACCAGAATACAGAACACGCCAACACACTTCTGAATACAAAAACACATACCAGAATACACAACACGCCAACACACTTCTGAATACACAAACACACCAGAATACACAAACACACACCAGAATGCACAAAACGCCAACACACTTCTGAATACACAAACACACCAGAATACACAAACACACACCAGAATACACAAAACGCCAACACACTTCTGAATACACAAACACACCAGAATACACAAACACACACCAGAATACACAACACGCCAACACACTTCTGAATACAAAAACACATACCAGAATACACAACACGCCAACACACTTCTGAATACAAAAACACATACCAGAAAACACAACACGCCAACACACTTCTGAATACACAAACACACCAGAATACACAAACACACACCAGAATGCACAAAACGCCAACACACTTCTGAATACACAAACACACCAGAATACACAACACGCCAACACACTTCTGAATACACAAACACACCAGAATACACAAACACACACCAGAATACACAACACGCCAACACACTTCTGAATACACAAACACACCAGACTACACAAACACACACCAGAATACACAACACGCCAACACACTTCTGAATACACAAACACACCAGAATACACAAACACACACCAGAATACACAACATGCCAACACACTTCTGAATACACAAACACACCAGAATACACAAACACAAACCAGAATACACAACACGCCAACACACTTCTGAATACACAAACACACACCAGAATACACAACACGCCAACACACTTCTGAATACACAAACACACCAGAATACACAAACACACACCAGAATGCACAAAACGCCAACACACTTCTGAATACACAAACACACCAGAATACACAAACACACACCAGAATACACAACACGCCAACACACTTCTGAATACACAAACACACCAGAATACACAAACACACACCAGAATACACAACACGCCAACACACTTCTGAATACACAAACACACACCAGAATACACAACACACCAACACACTTCTGAATACACAAACACACACCAGAATACACAACACACCAACACACTTCTGGATACACAAACACACACCAGAATACACAACACACCAACACACTTCTGGATACACAAACACACACCTAAACACACAAACACACTTCTGAATACACAAACACACACCTAAAATCACAAACACACACCTAAATACACAAACACAATTCTGGATACACAAACACACACCTAAACACACAAACACACTTCTGAATACACAAACACACCTAAATACACAAACACACACCTAAATACACAAACACACTTCTAAATACACAAACACACCAGAATACACAAACAGACACCAGAATACACAACACGCCAACACACTTCTGAATACACAAACACACACCAGAATACACAACACACCAACACACTTCTGGATACACAAACACACACCTAAACACACAAACACACTTCTGAATACACAAACACACACCTAAAAACACAAACACACACCTAAATACACAAACACAATTCTGGATACACAAACACACACCTAAACACACAAACACACTTCTGAATACACAAACACACACCTAAATACACAAACACACACCTAAATACACAAACACACTTCTGGATACACAAACACACACCTAAAAACACAAACACACTTCTGGATACACAAACACACACCTAAATACACAAACACACTTCTGGATACACAAACACACACCTAAATACACAAACACACTTCTGAATACACAAACACACCAGACTACACAAACACACACCAGAATACACAAAACGCCAACACACTTCTGAATACACAAACACACCAGAATACACAAACACAAACCAGAATACACAACACGTCAACACACTTCTGAATACAAACACACACCAGAATACACAACATGCCAACACACTTCTGAATACACAAACACACACCTAAATACACAAACACACTTCTGGATACACAAACACACACCTAAATACACAAACACACACCTAAATACACAAACACACTTCTGGATACACAAACACACACCTAAAAACACAAACACACTTCTGGATACACAAACACACACCTAAATACACAAACACACTTCTGGATACACAAACACACACCTAAATACACAAGCACACTTCTGGATACACACACACACACCTAAAAACACTTCTGGATACACAAACACACACCTAAATACACAAACACACTTCTGAATACACAAACACACCAAAATACACAAACACACACCAGAATACACGAAACGCCAACACACTTCTGAATACACAAACACACCAGAATACACAAACACACACCAGAATACACAACATGCCAACACACTTCTGAATACAAAAACACATACCAGAATACACAACACGCAAACACACTTCTGAATACACAAACACACACCAGAATACACAACACGCCAACACACTTCTGAATACAAAAACACACACCAGAATACACAACACACCAACACACTTCTGGATACACAAACACACACCTAAACACACAAACACACTTCTGAATACACAAAGACACACCTAAATACACAAACACACTTCTGGATACACAAACACACTTCTGGATACACAAACACAGACCTAAATACACAAACACACACCTAAATACACAAACACACACCTAAATACACAAACACACTTCTGGATACACAAACACACACCTAAAAACACAAACACACTTCTGGATAAACAAACACACACCTAAATACACAAACACACTTCTGAATACACAAACACACCAGAATACACAAACACAAACCAGAATACACAAAACGCCAACACACGTCTGAATACACAAACACACCAGAATACACAAACACACGCCCAAATACACAAACACACACCTGAAAACACAAGTACACTTCTGGATACACAAACACACACCTAAATACACAAACACACTTCTGAATACACAAACACACTTCTGGATACACAAACACACACCTCAATACACAAACACACACCTAAATACACAAACACACTTCTGAATACACAAACACACTTCTGGATACACAAACACACACCTAAATACACAAACACACATCTGAATACACAAACACACACCTGAAAACACAATTACACTTCTGGATACACAAACACACACATGAATACACAAACACACACCTAAATACACAAACACACTTCTGAATACACAAACACTCTTCTGGATACACAAACACACACCTAAATACACAAACACACTTCTGCATACACAAACACACTTCTGGATACACAAACACACACCTGAATACACAAACACACACCAGAATACACAACACGCCAACACACTTCTGAATACAAAAACACACACCAGAATACACAACACACCAACACACTTCTGGATACACAAACACACACCTAAACACGCCAACACACTTCTGAATACACAAACACACCAGAATACACAAACACACACCAGAATGCACAAAACGCCAACACACTTCTGAATACACAAACACACCAGAATACACAAACACACACCAGAATACACAACACGCCAACACACTTCTGAATACACAAACACACCAGAATACACAAACACACACCAGAATACACAACACGCCAACACACTTCTGAATACACAAACACACACCAGAATACACAACACACCAACACACTTCTGAATACACAAACACACACCAGAATACACAACACACCAACACACTTCTGGATACACAAACACACACCAGAATACACAACACACCAACACACTTCTGGATACACAAACACACACCTAAACACACAAACACACTTCTGAATACACAAACACACACCTAAAATCACAAACACACACCTAAATACACAAACACAATTCTGGATACACAAACACACACCTAAACACACAAACACACTTCTGAATACACAAACACACACCTAAATACACAAACACACACCTAAATACACAAACACACTTCTGAATACACAAACACACCAGAATACACAAACAGACACCAGAATACACAACACGCCAACACACTTCTGAATACACAAACACACACCAGAATACACAACACACCAACACACTTCTGGATACACAAACACACACCTAAATACACAAACACAATTCTGGATACACAAACACACACCTAAACACACAAACACACTTCTGAATACACAAACACACACCTAAATACACAAACACACACCTAAATACACAAACACACTTCTGGATACACAAACACACACCTAAAAACACAAACACACTTCTGGATACACAAACACACACCTAAATACACAAACACACTTCTGGATACACAAACACACACCTAAATACACAAACACACTTCTGAATACACAAACACACCAGACTACACAAACACACACCAGAATACACAAAACGCCAACACACTTCTGAATACACAAACACACCAGAATACACAAACACAAACCAGAATACACAACACGTCAACACACTTCTGAATACAAACACACACCAGAATACACAACATGCCAACACACTTCTGAATACACAAACACACACCTAAACACACAAACACACTTCTGAATACACAAACACACACCTAAATACACAAACACACTTCTGGATACACAAACACACACCTAAATACACAAACACACACCTAAATACACAAACACACTTCTGGATACACAAACACACACCTAAAAACACAAACACACTTCTGGATACACAAACACACACCTAAATACACAAACACACTTCTGGATACACAAACACACACCTAAATACACAAGCACACTTCTGGATACACACACACACACCTAAAAACACTTCTGGATACACAAACACACACCTAAATACACAAACACACTTCTGAATACACAAACACACCAAAATACACAAACACACACCAGAATACACGAAACGCCAACACACTTCTGAATACACAAACACACCAGAATACACAAACACACACCAGAATACACAACACGCCAACACACTTCTGAATACAAAAACACATACCAGAATACACAACACGCAAACACACTTCTGAATACACAAACACACACCAGAATACACAACACGCCAACACACTTCTGAATACAAAAACACACACCAGAATACACAACACACCAACACACTTCTGGATACACAAACACACACCTAAACACACAAACACACTTCTGAATACACAAAGACACACCTAAATACACAAACACACTTCTGGATACACAAACACACTTCTGGATACACAAACACAGACCTAAATACACAAACACACACCTAAATACACAAACACACACCTAAATACACAAACACACTTCTGGATACACAAACACACACCTAAAAACACAAACACACTTCTGGATAAACAAACACACACCTAAATACACAAACACACTTCTGAATACACAAACACACCAGAATACACAAACACAAACCAGAATACACAAAACGCCAACACACGTCTGAATACACAAACACACCAGAATACACAAACACACGCCCAAATACACAAACACACACCTGAAAACACAAGTACACTTCTGGATACACAAACACACACCTAAATACACAAACACACTTCTGAATACACAAACACACTTCTGGATACACAAACACACACCTCAATACACAAACACACACCTAAATACACAAACACACTTCTGAATACACAAACACACTTCTGGATACACAAACACACACCTAAATACACAAACACACATCTGAATACACAAACACACACCTGAAAACACAATTACACTTCTGGATACACAAACACACACATGAATACACAAACACACACCTAAATACACAAACACACTTCTGAATACACAAACACTCTTCTGGATACACAAACACACACCTAAATACACAAACACACTTCTGCATACACAAACACACTTCTGGATACACAAACACACACCTGAATACACAAACACACACCAGAATACACAACACGCCAACACACTTCTGAATACAAAAACACACACCAGAATACACAACACACCAACACACTTCTGGATACACAAACACACACCTAAACACGCCAACACACTTCTGAATACACAAACACACCAGAATACACAAACACACACCAGAATGCACAAAACGCCAACACACTTCTGAATACACAAACACACCAGAATACACAAACACACACCAGAATACACAACACGCCAACACACTTCTGAATACACAAACACACCAGAATACACAAACACACACCAGAATACACAACACGCCAACACACTTCTGAATACACAAACACACACCAGAATACACAACACACCAACACACTTCTGAATACACAAACACACACCAGAATACACAACACACCAACACACTTCTGGATACACAAACACACACCAGAATACACAACACACCAACACACTTCTGGATACACAAACACACACCTAAACACACAAACACACTTCTGAATACACAAACACACACCTAAAATCACAAACACACACCTAAATACACAAACACAATTCTGGATACACAAACACACACCTAAACACACAAACACACTTCTGAATACACAAACACACACCTAAATACACAAACACACACCTAAATACACAAACACACTTCTGAATACACAAACACACCAGAATACACAAACAGACACCAGAATACACAACACGCCAACACACTTCTGAATACACAAACACACACCAGAATACACAACACACCAACACACTTCTGGATACACAAACACACACCTAAATACACAAACACAATTCTGGATACACAAACACACACCTAAACACACAAACACACTTCTGAATACACAAACACACACCTAAATACACAAACACACACCTAAATACACAAACACACTTCTGGATACACAAACACACACCTAAAAACACAAACACACTTCTGGATACACAAACACACACCTAAATACACAAACACACTTCTGGATACACAAACACACACCTAAATACACAAACACACTTCTGAATACACAAACACACCAGACTACACAAACACACACCAGAATACACAAAACGCCAACACACTTCTGAATACACAAACACACCAGAATACACAAACACAAACCAGAATACACAACACGTCAACACACTTCTGAATACAAACACACACCAGAATACACAACATGCCAACACACTTCTGAATACACAAACACACACCTAAACACACAAACACACTTCTGAATACACAAACACACACCTAAATACACAAACACACTTCTGGATACACAAACACACACCTAAATACACAAACACACACCTAAATACACAAACACACTTCTGGATACACAAACACACACCTAAAAACACAAACACACTTCTGGATACACAAACACACACCTAAATACACAAACACACTTCTGGATACACAAACACACACCTAAATACACAAGCACACTTCTGGATACACACACACACACCTAAAAACACTTCTGGATACACAAACACACACCTAAATACACAAACACACTTCTGAATACACAAACACACCAAAATACACAAACACACACCAGAATACACGAAACGCCAACACACTTCTGAATACACAAACACACCAGAATACACAAACACACACCAGAATACACAACACGCCAACACACTTCTGAATACAAAAACACATACCAGAATACACAACACGCAAACACACTTCTGAATACACAAACACACACCAGAATACACAACACGCCAACACACTTCTGAATACAAAAACACACACCAGAATACACAACACACCAACACACTTCTGGATACACAAACACACACCTAAACACACAAACACACTTCTGAATACACAAAGACACACCTAAATACACAAACACACTTCTGGATACACAAACACACTTCTGGATACACAAACACACACCTAAATACACAAACACACACCTAAATACACAAACACACACCTAAATACACAAACACACTTCTGGATACACAAACACACACCTAAAAACACAAACACACTTCTGGATAAACAAACACACACCTAAATACACAAACACACTTCTGAATACACAAACACACCAGAATACACAAACACAAACCAGAATACACAAAACGCCAACACACGTCTGAATACACAAACACACCAGAATACACAAACACACGCCCAAATACACAAACACACACCTGAAAACACAAGTACACTTCTGGATACACAAACACACACCTAAATACACAAACACACTTCTGAATACACAAACACACTTCTGGATACACAAACACACACCTCAATACACAAACACACACCTAAATACACAAACACACTTCTGAATACACAAACACATTTCTGGATACTTAAACACACACTTAAATACACAAACACACATCTGAATACACAAACACACACCTGAAAACACAATTACACTTCTGGATACACAAACACACACATGAATACACAAACACACACCTAAATACACAAACACACTTCTGAATACACAAACACTCTTCTGGATACACAAACACACACCTAAATACACAAACACACTTCTGCATACACAAACACACTTCTGGATACACAAACACACACCTGAATACACAAACACACACCAGAATACACAACACGCCAACACACTTCTGAATACAAAAACACACACCAGAATACACAACACACCAACACACTTCTGGATACACAAACACACACCTAAACACACAAACACACTTCTGAATACACAAACACACACCTAAATACACAAACACACTTCTGGATACACAAACACACTTCTGGATACACAAACACACACCTAAATACACAAACACACACCTAAATACACAAACACACTTCTGGATACACAAACACACACCTAAAAACACAAACACACTTCTGGATAAACAAACACACACCTAAATACACAAACACACTTCTGAATACACAAACACACCAGAATACACAAACACAAACCAGAATACACAAAACGCCAACACACGTCTGAATACACAAACACACCAGAATACACAAACACACGCCCAAATACACAAACACACACCTGAAAACACAAGTACACTTCTGGATACACAAACACACACCTAAATACACAAACACACTTCTGAATACACAAACACACTTCTGGATACACAAACACACACCTCAATACACAAACACACACCTAAATACACAAACACACTTCTGAATACACAAACACACTTCTGGATACACAAACACACACCTAAATACACAAACACACATCTGAATACACAAACACACACCTGAAAACACAATTACACTTCTGGATACACAAACACACACATGAATACACAAACACACACCTAAATACACAAACACACTTCTGAATACACAAACACACTTCTGGATACACAAACACACACCTAAATACACAAACACACTTCTGCATACACAAACACACTTCTGGATACACAAACACACACCTGAATACACAAACACACACCTGAAAACACAATTACACACAGTCATGTGAAAAAGCACTGCTTACACTAAACGGCATTGAAGTCCCACTTTGATGATCGCTGATCTGTTATAAAAGTGTCAAAACCATTGGTTAACCATTGCTCTTTTAATTAGTTACTATATATCTTGCTATAGTAGCCCCAGCGTTTATTCCCAAGATTTGTGAGCTGGTCGATCGTTTATTAGAGACTGCAGCCTTTTAGAGACTGGCCACTATTGGAAGATATACGGTATGACGTTTTCAACAAAAACAAAGCAAAAACTGTGTTTTTTAAGACATAGTTTGTAAAGGGGCGGCACATTGGCGCAGTGGTTAGCACTCTTGCCTCACAGCAAGACAGCCCCCAGTTCAAGTCCTGGCTGGGGGACCTGAAACAGTGTCACCAATGGGGGGGCCTTTCTATGTGGAGATTGTATGTGCTCCCCGTGCATGCATAGGTTTTCTCCGGGAACTCCGCCCCAAAACATGCTTCATAGGTCCACTGGTCACTCTAAATTGTCCCTAGGTGTGAAAATGAATATGTACGGGTGTAAGATTGTGGCCCTGCGACAGACTGGCGAGCTGCCCCCAAGTGGAGAAGTTTTGTAGAGCGCCAGGAGTTCAATAAAAATGTACCTCTGAGTGAGCCTGTGCTCGGATCCCATCATCCCTTCGGATGCATTGGAATGGAGCAGAGTAGGGGGACTTTGACCTGCCCATTTCAGTTGCAGCGTCCAGCCGGAGAGCTTTTTCAAATGGAGGTTTTTATCAGCTCCTGATACATCACAATAAATGCATAAATACATCCAAAAATACATCACAAATAAAGAAATTCTCAGAATTTCAATCTTAAATTCTTTCATGCATGTCCTCCATCATGAGAAAAAGGCTACAATAACATGCTAAAAACACCAAAAACCCCAATCTTCATCGCAGAGAGTCTTTGAGAAGTTCTGTTCCACTGCTGGACTCTGGCTCGTCATGTGACCATGTGGATGTTTGTAGGATCCTGTCATGCCTGATGGAGCATCTGTACACAGACAAGATGGTGGAGGACTGTGAGCACCGGCTGCTGGAGCTGCAGTATTTCATATCCAGAGACTGGAAGTGAGTATGAGCTGTGATTCCTGCTCAAGTGTAAAAAGCCTCAGCTGCTTTCAGAAATCTTCAGTTAATTGAATTTGGAAAATGTTCATGGGTTTTTCTTTTCTGGATTCAGAAAGTTCAATGTTTTTAAGTTTCCAAAGGAAACGTTTGTCTCTTCAGCTGACTTGTAGAAAAGTTGCAGATCACAGTGAGTCTTCAAAAGCACAAGACACAAAGATGCATGAAAGAGTGTAGAAATGTCATCTGCAGGGAAATTAAGGAACTCTGAAGACCCAAAGAGAGAATTGCTGGTGAATCACTGGAAATCCAAAAATGTCCTTTTGCAGATTCTTCTAAAAATGACAGACATGTTCATCACCCCCAGGCGACCAAAGTAGGAAATGGTTGCTATGGAGATAAGACGCCTTTATGAAAAATATTGTTATTTTTATGAGTTTGTTACATGCAACTCTGACCAGTGTGGCAGAGGATAAGTGAGAGGTGTGTAGCAGCCACTCAGCCATTGAGGGCAGGTAATAGGGGGGCTGCGAGGACGGGGTAGGTAGCCCCTGCGCGCCAAACAACGCCACACTTAGCTTTAATTTACAAATGTATTCTTACTTTCCCCCTGTGACAGACTGGCGACCGGTCCAGGGGTGTCCCCTGCCTTCGCCCATGAGTAGCCAGGTTAGGCTCCGGCAGCCCCTTGACCCCGAAAGGGATAAAGCGGTTCAGAAAATGAATGAATGAATTCTTACTTTCATTGCTAATATATGAAACAGGGGAAACTTTTTTTCAGACTGACATTTTGCTGTGTTGTGACATGAAGCATACGCAGAAGTGATTCAAGTTCAGAAAAGCATCTCAAACAGATGAGATCCACAGAACCAGAAAGAATCTCAGAAACCCAGAAAATGTTGCTGTGTGTTCCACCCACAGGTTGGATCCCATCTTGTACAGGAAGTGTCAGGGCGACGCGGCGCGGCTCTGCCACACCCATGGGTGGAATGAGACCAGTGACCTGATGCCCCCGGGGGCCGTTTTTTCCTGCCTTTATCGCCATGCCTACCGCACAGAGGAGCAGGGCAGACGGGTACGAAGAGCTCACAAACGCAGGCCAGGAGCGCGCTTTCACGTGTTTTCAGCTCAAATGCAAACAGGCATGGTCTGAGAACACGCCAGCTGTCAGTGTAACTCTGGTCTGTTCAATTAACAGGTGAACCCAGAGGATCAGGTGAGAGCTTGAGGTTTCACTTCAATCAACCAATGAGGGCTTGGAAAAAGGGTTAATCACTACTCAAATTAAAATGTGGATCTATGGATGACTGATGAGAGATGTGTGTGTCTTTCCATTCATACTTCACATATACATATTCATACTTCAGTTTCTGGAGTTATACAAATTTCAGTGGGAAAATTGTTTAACTGTGGTGAAGCCTAATAATGTGCAACTGCAAGATCAGGGTACTTAAAGGCGTCATCTGAAGGGAAATAAGGGTGTCAGGCGGGGTCTGCGGCCTGAACTGAAATTTGGAGTTGGTAGAAGTCCATAGAAATGGGATTCTTGGAAATCTGGAAAGTTAAATAAGTAAAGAGTTGATTAAAATGGTTGAGTTTTGTCCCTGTACCAGTTCAGGCCGCAATGCCCGCCGTACCTGATCACATGATCAAAAGAAAAATTGCTGTAAATATACCTTTACATTTTTTAAGTATTTAAACATTTCAGAAATGTTGCTCTGCAGAGATAAGACTACAAAGTTCAGTTTAATTTAAAAACATGTGCTGAAGACATACACGTGCAAACCTGTAACGCAGGAGCAGATCTGTATAAATGTTAACAACATGCACCAACAATATCAGGATGTTTTATTGTTTGTGTGCTGTAGTTATCAAGAGACTGCAAAATGGAGGTCCAGAGGATTCTCCACCAGAGGGCGCTGGATGTAAAGCTGGACCCAGAGCTGCAAAAACACTGCATTTCCGACCTCGGAAAATGGTGCAGTAATAAAAACGATGCTGGACAGGTGAGAGGTGCCTGAACGGCTTCCTCTGTAGGAATTCATCTGCGTTTCATGTTGGCTGCAAACTTGTCATCCATTGAAGAGAGAATTTTCATTTTTCCTTTCTGGAGGGTAAGCTGTCCTCATCACACTAAAGCCTGTCGCCGACTGTTTTCACGAGCTTGTTCTTCAAAGCTTTTTGACTGAAAACATGTAACAGGTTTGAAGGTGTATTCAGAATGGACACGTTTTGTTTGCTTAAAATGAACCACAATTCATATCCCCTGATAGTGTCTGTCTGAACACACCCAAGGGGACTCTGGTCCAGGACCAGGAACCGCTCTTGGACCCATCATTTGAGGTGGTCTTGGTTTGTTTCCAGCCAGACTGACCTCTGGTTCACTCAGATTTTACTTAGTCTGAATAGGCTTCGTGCTCGGAGCAAAACAACTGAACCAAAATAGCCACCAAAGCCGGGTATTATGGGATGTAAACGGAGTAGGAAAAGTCAAGGACAAACGTGGAGCAACAATGAGACACAGCAACTCACTGAAATGTGGTCGGATGAATGCAGGCTCTTAAAACAACTTTTAACGTGATACACATTGATTCCCACACTATCTTTGTGACATAAACACTTATTAGTGTACCTTCTTAGCCACCGTCTCCTCAGTAATGCCTCCACAAAACAACAAGTAAAAAGTGTTGTAGCTGACGGTGACACACACATACAAAATTAGATCCGTGACATATAAAGTTTGAATCAATGACATATTCTAAGGATTGCAAAGCACAGGACTTCCTTTATTCTTTCTCTTGTTGCTTTGCCTCGCCATCGTAATTCCTGACCAATGAGTGAAAGGATCTATAGTCACATGGTTTCGTTTACAAGCTTTGGCTCAAAACTGACTTGACCTGTTGATAGAAGTCTGAATACAGGTCAAATGTAAGGTTCAGAACTTGATCAGACCAACGGGCTTTTCCAGTCTGAATACACCCTTAACCAAATAGTAGAGGATGACCCAGAGTCCTTAAAAAGTCTTACATTTCCTGTACTCAAATAACGCCTTAAATTGTCTTAACTTCTGAGAAATTCAAGAAAAAAAAACAAAAACAGACCAAAAAAGAGCCAAAGGCTGCACACGGCAGCCAGGGGCTTCTCCAAAACCCAGCACTAGTGTCACCAGAAGTAACCAAAATCTCAAAAGAAAGTGTCGGTGGGGCTTCCTATTTTTTAAGTAAAACTATCGAGTGTTTTTTGTAGTTGAAAAAAATGAGTTCTAAAAATCGCCTTTGCTTTAAAAAGCTCCAGGGTTTACATTCTATTGTTCCTGAGAACTCTTCGACTGTTGACTGTTAACGCAATTCCAGCGGATTCTGAAGCAGAGAAAGGTGGGCCTCACCTGACATGAAGCGTTGCACAGTAGTGAAGTGATGACATCATCACTGTCAGTCAGTTGATTCTGCAGCAGAAAAAGGCGGCTTTTCCAACCGGCTTTGCTCCAATGTGCCATCCTTTAGAGCATAAAGTCTTGCAGAACTTTGAGGATGGAAAAAAAGCGGAGAACATTTTCAGGATTTGTTGATCAATGACTCAAAAGCAACAGTGAAGTTTATGTTTTTTATGTTGTGTATGTTACTACTGAATTTAACCAGAAGGTTCATGGAAAAAAAACTTGTTTGAAGTGACAAACACTGTTTTTTTCTATCTAAATCTTTATGTTTTTATCAGTTATGCTGGTTCTGATCTACTGTTCTAATATATACCATTTTCAATTTCATTCAATCCAGTAAAAAGACATTAATTTTGCCAGTGTAAAAACATCATATTAAACAACAAGAATCGTGATTCAATCTGTGAATCGTTGCACTTGATTGATGAATGGAACCGGATTGCTATCTAAGGAACACTTCACAGCCATCAAAAGAAAACCTGTTTAACCTCAGCTAGTGAAGCTATTTCAAATTAACTCGTGCTTGTTGGTGCGCCACAAGCTATTGTTTGATCAATAACTCATTTCAATTGAACTAATTAGTAAATAATAAATATTATTTAAGTAACAATGGTAAATGTTGTTTACTTTCCTACCTTCCTTCAAGGCCCAAAGCACTCAACCATTCACCCACACACATTCACACACTGATGGCGGCTCTGCTGCCAAACACTGGCACCAACATTCCACCAGAGTCAATGTGGGGTTCATTGTCTTACCCAAGGACCCTCCGATCAGAGGTCCACCGCCCTGTCCGCTGCACCACGTCTGCCCAATAATTAATAATAATGATAATGTTTACTTTACTGCTAATTTAATAATTGTGGTAATATAAAACCTCTGGTTTATCATTTAAGTGCATTCTTACAGTCTTTAATGTTTGGATGTATGTTTGCTAACGCTACAGTCAAATATAAAATTGCCACCGAGCAATGGGGAGGCAATGGCAGAATCTACAAAATTAGCTTGTCTTTAGTTATTGGATTTAATACGATTTAATATTGGATTTAATAAGAAGTGTGTTTGTGTATTTGTGTGTTATTGGATTTGCGCCACCGCGCGACGTTTAGAAATGGGACTGCCGCTGTCCGATTGAAGGTGCCACTCCGTGGCCAGCGGGCAGTCACTGGCCAAATTTGCTGAAAAACTGGCGTTTAGGTTGCTGCATGGTGGCATTTTGGTATATGTAACTATAGCTTCAATTAGACATTTTCTTTTAAATACAATATAAACAATCCTTAAAGCTTTTTTGTTCCGTCTATTTATTGCTGGTGAGATGAAATATTTTAATCTTAATCTGTTTGCTAAACTTTGGTTAGTGGAGTTGTTTTTAAAGAGCGTTCTCAATCTTGAGGGTTTTGGTTTGAATTGAAAGACTCATTAAAACATTGCTTGGTTTCAGAGGTTAACAGCATCCACACACAAGTCTTTGGGAAAAGATCCACATGAGATATATACTTGTCATGATGACATTTGACAGACACTTCCCTCCAAATCTCCTGCAGTGAGTTTGTTCTTGTTGCATTAGGCGTTTCACCCAAACGGGCAGTGTCTGTTTAGTCTGGGATTTGACCCCGATGTGATATGACAGTTTGGAGAAGCAGACGGGATTTGTGATGACCTTCTGTTTGTGAGAACAGGAGCTGGAGTGTCTGCAGGATCATCTGGAGGAGCTGGTGCAGAGCTGCAGGGACGTTGTGGGGAACCTGACGGAGCTGGAGTCAGAGGTTGGAGATCAGCAGAGACTGTGGATTTCCTGCCTGTCCATCACAAACACACAGCAGAGAGCATGACTGTGTCTTGTGTTGTTTAGGACATCCAGATAGACGCGCTGCTCATCAGAGCCTGTGAGCCCGTCATTCAGGCCCACTGCCATGTGAGCACATACACACCGGCTCTGTTGATACTGTCAGCTTAGAGAGCATCCGCTCACATCTGTAAAGCTGCGTTCACACCAAACATGACTCGTGGGTCTGGGTGTCCAGTTTCAATGTTAAGTCAGTGTACAGATGTGATCAGAGGTTCTGTGGCGCAATTTGAGTGTTGGGCGTGACGGTCCGGTGACGGCATGTTTAAATATTTGAACTTTGCTGAAGAATTTGCATCAGGTCAACCAGTCAGAGACTCAGCTTTGGTCCGAGAAGTGTTAATCATGCAATCAGTCGGTGGAGTCCAAGTAGAACACGGAGGAGAATCGGATCATTCTCCTCCTGAACTTGAATATATTTCTTTTTTATTAAGAAACAATAGTAAAAAGTTCCTCTAATAGTGTGAATGTTTTGCAGCATTGACTCTATACTGATTCTCCTGCTCTCTGCCGTACGTTTTCTCCTTCATACTTTCAGGGATTTCAGCAATCTTGGTATCAACACCTTCAGCTAGTTCAGGACATTACTGCTTGTACTGCTTGTACAGAAATTCTTCAAAAACTTTGAAACCTTTGACCTTCTGCAAACTTTCATCTAGAGACGCCATTCAAACTTTCAAATGTTTAGCAATTTACTGTGTATTCAGCTTTTTAAAACACCTTATGGTTTTTATGCGAATAGGCTTCAAGTTGTATGTAAGTTTTAGGACATTTTTAAATGTTCAATGTAACTCAATGGACAGAATGTTCAGGATCTGGAGTGAATGATGTCACTGCTAGAACGGAGCAGTTCCAGTTTTTAAGATGAAAAAACAAACGGCCATTCCTCAAACACCGTTTGTCACTGAGTCTCGATTTTTCCATAAAAATGTAGTAAAATGGCTCTGGATTCAAAAAATGTGACCCTCAAACCTGTAGGCCTTACAGCCCCTAGTCTGCCACAAAATTCAATCAGTTCACCTATCCCCCCTCCATATTAAATCTTCTCCTGATTTTTACACCAAATCATGTTTTTAACTTTCAATTGTGAGAACATACTTGAACTTACAGACATGACACGTTCACACACTGTAGCCCAACGACTTGGATAGCATGGCATTTTTAGCTTAGCAGAGAAAAAAAGGTTTCTTACTTTTTCTGATCACATTTACATAAAAACCTTCTAATTGAGACTAATAAAATTTATATCACTGTATTCCTCAAAGTATGAGCTTTTCAAAAGGGAAATAATTATTTTGATCTGACTTATTGTTCAGACACAGAGTCAGTTTGTTCGGCACAAAGTCAGTCCATCACAGACTCTGCAGTGTCTGGTTATGTAGATGACACACCAACCCATTCTCACTCCTAAGGCGTCACATATTGACACATGGGTAGGAGCCCTCCGCGTCACCAATTCATTCTTCGGGTGTACCCAATTTGTTGTTTTTTGACACACTGGCTTATCCAATTAAATCAAGGCTCCCCAACCTCCAGACCGCAAACCAGTACTGGTCCGGTACTTGACCGCTCCTGTACCCTAACCCTAACCAGGTACCGCAACCCTAACTATAACCTGGTACCGGACGCGGATCCATTCCATCAAAACAACTGGACCTTTGATTCAATCGGAAAAGCAGGTGCATCAAAAAACGAACAGCCGGCGTGTCAAAAAATGACGAGTTGGGAGCACCCAAAGCGTCAAAGAGTGACGCAGATGGCTCTTACCCATGCAACAATGTGTGACGACTTGGTAGTGAGATTGTGCTGTACATGCAGCTGCACTCGTGCAGCAGACCTAGACTTTGAACCCGTTACCATGGCGACAGCACTCTCTTTTGCACACATCGCAATAAATTTCTTCAGCCTCTTTAGGAAACAGTTTTAGCATCTTCAGTGAACACATTTAGCAGAAATCTTTTCACCACACGTTTTAATAGGGGAGAACATGAATTTACAACACGTTTTAATGGTGGAGAACATCAATTTACAACACGTTTTAATGGTGGAGAACATGAATTTACAACACGTCTTAATGGTGGAGAACATGAATTTACAACACGTTTTAATGGTGGAGAACATGAATTTACAACACGTTTTAATGGTGGAGAACATGAATTTACAACACGTCTTAATGGTGGAGAACATCAATTTACCACACGTCTTAAAGGTGGAGAACATGAATTTACCACACGTCTTAAAGGTGGAGAACATGAATTTACAACACGTCTTAATGGTGGAGAACATGAATTTACAACACGTCTTAATGGTGGAGAACATGAATTTACAACACGTCTTAATGGTGGAGAACATGAATTTACAACACGTCTTAATGGTGGAGAACATGAATTTACAACACGTCTTAATGGTGGAGAACATGAATTTACAACACGTCTTAATGGTGGAGAACATGAATTTACAACACGTCTTAATGGTGGAGAACATGAATTTACAACACGTCTTAAAGGTGGAGAACATGAATTTACAACACGTCTTAATGGTGGAGAACATGAATTTACAACACGTCTTAATGGTGGAGAACATGAATTTACAACACGTCTTAATGGTGGAGAACATGAATTCACCACACGTCTTAATGGTGGAGAACATGAATTTACAACACGTCTTAATGGTGGAGAACATGAATTTACAACACGTCTTAATGGTGGAGAACATGAGTTTACAACACGTCTTAATGGGGGAGAACATGAATTTACCACACATCTTAATGGTGGAGAACATGAATTCACAACACGTCTTAAAGGTGGAGAACATGAATTTACAACACGTCTTAATGGTGGAGAACATGAATTTACAACACGTCTTAATGGTGGAGAACATGAATTTACAACACGTCTTAATGGTGGAGAACATGAATTCACCACACGTCTTAATGGTGGAGAACATGAGTTTACAACACGTCTTAATGGTGGAGAACATGAATTTACAACACGTCTTAATGGTGGAGAACATGAATTTACAACACGTCTTAATGGTGGAGAACATGAATTTACAACACGTCTTAATGGTGGAGAACATGAATTTACAACACGTCTTAATGGTGGAGAACATGAATTTACCACACGTCTTAAAGGTGGAGAACATGAATTTACAACACGTCTTAACGGTGGAGAACATGAATTTACAACACGTCTTAACGGTGGAGAACATGAATTTACAACACGTCTTAATGGTGGAGAACATGAATTTACAACACGTCTTAATGGTGGAGAACATGAATTTACAACACGTCTTAATGGTGGAGAACATGAATTTACAACACGTCTTAAAGGTGGAGAACATGAATTTACAACACGTCTTAATGGTGGAGAACATGAATTTACAACACGTCTTAAAGGTGGAGAACATGAATTGACAACACGTCTTAATGGTGTAGAACATGAATTTACCACACGTCTTAATGGTGGAGAACATGAATTTACCACACGTCTTAAAGGTGGAGAACATGAATTTACCACACGTCTTAAAGGTGGGGAACATGAATTTACAACACGTCTTAATGGTGGAGAACATCAATTTACAACACGTCTTAAAGGTGGAGAACATGAATTTACAACACGTCTTAATGGTGGAGAACATAAATTTACAACACGTCTTAATGGTGGAGAACATGAATTTACAACACGTCTTAATGGTGGAGAACATGAATTTACAACACGTCTTAATGGTGGAGAACATGAATTTACAACACGTCTTAATGGTGGAGAACATGAATTTACAACACGTTTTAATGGTGGAGAACATCAATTTACAACACGTCTTAATGGTGGAGAACATGAATTTACAACACGTCTTAATGGTGGAGAACATGAATTTACAACACGTCTTAATGGTGGAGAACATGAATTTACAACACGTCTTAATGGTGGAGAACATGAATTTACAACACGTCTTAATGGTGGAGAACATGAATTTACAACACCTCTTAAAGGTGGAGAACATGAATTCACCACACCTCTTAAAGGTGGAGAACATGAATTTACAACACGTCTTAATGGTGGAGACCATGAATTTACAACACGTCTTAATGGTGGAGAACATGAATTTACCACACGTCTTAATGGTGGAGAACATGAATTTACAACACGTCTTAATGGTGGAGAACATGAATTTACAACACGTCTTAAAGGTGGAGAACATGAATTTACCACACGTCTTAAAGGTGGAGAACATGAATTTACAACACGTCTTTATGGTGGAGAACATGAATTTACCACACGTCTTAAAGGTGGAGAACATGAATTTACAACACGTCTTAATGGTGGAGAACATGAATTTACAACACGTCTTTATGGTGGAGAACATGAATTTACAACACGTCTTAAAGGTGGAGAACATGAATTTACAACACGTCTTAATGGTGGAGAACATGAATTTACAACACGTCTTAATGGTGGAGAACATGAATTTACAACACGTCTTAATGGTGGAGAACATGAATTTACAACACGTCTTAATGGTGGAGAACATGAATTTACAACACGTCTTAATGGTGGAGAACATGAATTTACAACACCTCTTAAAGGTGGAGAACATGAATTCACCACACCTCTTAAAGGTGGAGAACATGAATTTACAACACGTCTTAATGGTGGAGACCATGAATTTACCACACGTCTTAATGGTGGAGAACATGAATTTACCACACGTCTTAATGGTGGAGAACATGAATTTACAACACGTCTTAATGGTGGAGAACATGAATTTACAACACGTCTTAAAGGTGGAGAACATGAATTTACCACACGTCTTAAAGGTGGAGAACATGAATTTACAACACGTCTTTATGGTGGAGAACATGAATTTACCACACGTCTTAAAGGTGGAGAACATGAATTTACAACACGTCTTAATGGTGGAGAACATGAATTTACAACACGTCTTAATGGTGGAGAACATGAATTCACCACACGTCTTAATGGTGGAGAACATGAATTTACAACACGTCTTAATGGTGGAGAACATGAATTTACAACACGTCTTAATGGTGGAGAACATGAGTTTACAACACGTCTTAATGGGGGAGAACATGAATTTACCACACATCTTAATGGTGGAGAACATGAATTCACAACACGTCTTAAAGGTGGAGAACATGAATTTACAACACGTCTTAATGGTGGAGAACATGAATTTACAACACGTCTTAATGGTGGAGAACATGAATTTACAACACGTCTTAATGGTGGAGAACATGAATTCACCACACGTCTTAATGGTGGAGAACATGAATTTACAACACGTCTTAATGGTGGAGAACATGAATTTACAACACGTCTTAATGGTGGAGAACATGAATTTACAACACGTCTTAATGGTGGAGAACATGAATTTACCACACGTCTTAAAGGTGGAGAACATGAATTTACAACACGTCTTAACGGTGGAGAACATGAATTTACAACACGTCTTAACGGTGGAGAACATGAATTTACAACACGTCTTAATGGTGGAGAACATGAATTTACAACACGTCTTAATGGTGGAGAACATGAATTTACAACACGTCTTAATGGTGGAGAACATGAATTTACAACACGTCTTAAAGGTGGAGAACATGAATTTACAACACGTCTTAATGGTGGAGAACATGAATTTACAACACGTCTTAAAGGTGGAGAACATGAATTGACAACACGTCTTAATGGTGTAGAACATGAATTTACCACACGTCTTAATGGTGGAGAACATGAATTTACCACACGTCTTAAAGGTGGAGAACATGAATTTACCACACGTCTTAAAGGTGGGGAACATGAATTTACAACACGTCTTAATGGTGGAGAACATCAATTTACAACACGTCTTAAAGGTGGAGAACATGAATTTACAACACGTCTTAATGGTGGAGAACATAAATTTACAACACGTCTTAATGGTGGAGAACATGAATTTACAACACGTCTTAATGGTGGAGAACATGAATTTACAACACGTCTTAATGGTGGAGAACATGAATTTACAACACGTCTTAATGGTGGAGAACATGAATTTACAACACGTTTTAATGGTGGAGAACATCAATTTACAACACGTCTTAATGGTGGAGAACATGAATTTACAACACGTCTTAATGGTGGAGAACATGAATTTACAACACGTCTTAATGGTGGAGAACATGAATTTACAACACGTCTTAATGGTGGAGAACATGAATTTACAACACGTCTTAATGGTGGAGAACATGAATTTACAACACCTCTTAAAGGTGGAGAACATGAATTCACCACACCTCTTAAAGGTGGAGAACATGAATTTACAACACGTCTTAATGGTGGAGACCATGAATTTACAACACGTCTTAATGGTGGAGAACATGAATTTACCACACGTCTTAATGGTGGAGAACATGAATTTACAACACGTCTTAATGGTGGAGAACATGAATTTACAACACGTCTTAAAGGTGGAGAACATGAATTTACCACACGTCTTAAAGGTGGAGAACATGAATTTACAACACGTCTTTATGGTGGAGAACATGAATTTACCACACGTCTTAAAGGTGGAGAACATGAATTTACAACACGTCTTAATGGTGGAGAACATGAATTTACAACACGTCTTTATGGTGGAGAACATGAATTTACAACACGTCTTAAAGGTGGAGAACATGAATTTACAACACGTCTTAATGGTGGAGAACATGAATTTACAACACGTCTTAATGGTGGAGAACATGAATTTACAACACGTCTTAATGGTGGAGAACATGAATTTACAACACGTCTTAATGGTGGAGAACATGAATTTACAACACGTCTTAATGGTGGAGAACATGAATTTACAACACCTCTTAAAGGTGGAGAACATGAATTCACCACACCTCTTAAAGGTGGAGAACATGAATTTACAACACGTCTTAATGGTGGAGACCATGAATTTACCACACGTCTTAATGGTGGAGAACATGAATTTACCACACGTCTTAATGGTGGAGAACATGAATTTACAACACGTCTTAATGGTGGAGAACATGAATTTACAACACGTCTTAAAGGTGGAGAACATGAATTTACCACACGTCTTAAAGGTGGAGAACATGAATTTACCACACGTCTTAAAGGTGGAGAACATGAATTTACAACACGTCTTAATGGGGGAGAACATGAATTTACAACACGTCTTAAAGGTGGAGAACATGAATTTACAACACGTTTTAATGGTGGAGAACATGAATTTACAACACGTCTTAATGGGGGAGAACATGAATTTACTACACGTCTTAATGGTGGAGAACATGAATTCACAACACGTCTTAATGGTGGAGAACATGAATTCACAACACGTCTTAATGGTGGAGAACATGAATTTACAACACGTCTTAATGGTGGAGAACATGAATTTACAACACGTCTTAATGGTGGAGAACATGAATTTACAACACGTCTCAATGGTGGAGAACATGAGTTTACAACACGTCTTAATGGTGGAGAACATGAGTTTACAACACGTCTTAATGGGGGAGAACATGAATTTACCACACATCTTAATGGTGGAGAACATGAATTCACAACACGTCTTAATGGTGGAGAACATCAATATACAACACGTCTTAATGGTGGAGAACATGAATTTACAACACGTCTTAATGGTGGAGAACATGAATTTACAACACGTCTTAATGGTGGAGAACATGAATTTACAACACGTCTTAATGGTGGAGAACATGAATTTACAACACGTCTTAAAGGTGGAGAACATGAATTTACAACACGTCTTAATGGTGGAGAACATGAATCTACAACACGTCTTAATGGGGGAGGACATGAATTCACCACATGAATCACGTTGGGTGTGAACGCAGCATTTGGTTTTGTGGACTCACAGGGATGTGGAGCTGTTTTCCAACCTTTATTAGTTGTTTATGTGCCTGCAGGATGTGGCCGAAAACCAGATGGACACCGGTGTTCTGATGGAATGTTTGGTCCAGAACAAACACCAAAGGGAGATGAACGACAAATGTGAAGTCGGGGTCACGCACTTCCAGCTGGTCAGTTCTTCTCCTTCTCTCTAAAACATATTTTCTACAACAGCAAAAAAAAGTTCTTCACTGAAAATATGTAAGACTGAAAGTCATTTGAATGATTGTCATTCATAACTATAAAAGATCATTAAAACGGATCAAATGTAGATCCTGTCCACCAATTGATGTGAATGCTGAGAAACATTCACACTCTTCTCAGGTGTTTGAACCATTCTGGTATCAAATGTTTCTTCAGCTGTTTCTCTTGTTTTTATATAAAACTTCAGATCCGTTGATGAGCCAGGAACAGCGGAATTCTGTCGTCAGAGCTCTTTTATTCAGACTTGGCTTTTAGAACTTCTTCATGGCTTTAAGTTTGTTGTGTGCTGAATGCTCAGAGGTTTAGAGGAGAGGACTTCACACAGGAAGTTTGATTCTCTGGCATTTTGTCCATTGAAGTTGTTTTAAGCCTTTTGCAAAACAAATGTTTTTAGGATTTTTCATGAGCAGCATCTTTAACAGGATATGCCAGGAGTGCTGACAATGCAAGCTGAACTCCTAGAGCACAGGTCCAAAACTCTAGGCCTCGAGGGCTGGTTTCCTACATGTTTTCTAACTAACGTTCCATTGAAGCTCTTTCTTGGATAGCACACCTGATCCAGGTAATCAGCAGCAGATTCGGCAAGTTTTCAACTCTGGAGTCAGAGACCCCTGACCTGGACTGTCCTCAATAATTTATCGGTGGAACCTGGTTAAAATCCTTCTCCAAATCCACAAATCACACGTGGACCAAACATACAAAAGTCCATGACGTCTCAAAGGTTCTAGCAATGATGAAGCATGGCTGCAGCTCCCCAGAACCCCCAACCTTTCATGAGGTTGGACTCTCTGCTGTAATCTTTACCTCTGTGCTGCAGAATGGACCTTAACCAAGGAGACTGAGGAGTGGCTTTGTAATGTCTCTCTAGTCCTCTGCGTTAAAGAGGGAAACCACTAAATCTGCTGAGTCAGGATGGAAGGAGGAGGAAGCTGCCTGATGAAGGAGAGGTGTGTCAGTAATCCAGCACCCCTGTGGAACCAAACCATAGGCCAGAAGACAGCACTGCCAAAATATCACCAGGAGAGAGAGACAGAGAGGCAGGGATCTGCCAATCCGCCAAAAATTTAAAAGGGGGGCACCTTGGCTCTGATTGTCGGTGGTCCAGCCTTCATGTCCATAGCTGACTTGTGACTCGACCTCCCAAGACACAGCGGCTACCACCCACGACGGAGGAAGGATGGGGTCCAGGGTGGCTGGAGTGTCTGGGGCAAACAGATGGGACAATGCATCGGGTTTCTGGTTCTTTGAGCCGGGTCTATAAGACAGGGTGAAGTTGAATCTCAGGAAGAAAAGTGACCAGCGGGCTTGACGGGGATTCAACTGTCGTGCTGATTGCAGGTAGGCCAGGTTCCGGTGATCGGTCCAAATCAGGAAAGGAAGTTCGGTACCTTCCAGCCAATGCCTCCAGTGTTCCAAGGCCAGTTTCACTGCAAGTAATTCACAATCACCTACGTGGTAGTTGCGTTCGGCTGGTGACAGTCGTCGAGAGAAGAATGCACAGGGGTGTAATATCTGAGTCTCTGCAGAACGCTTGGATAGAACTGCCCCCACTCCCGTCTCAGAGGCATCAACCTCTACCACGAGCTGTCGAGTTGGATCCGGATGGCGCAGGACTGGGGCAGTGGTGAACAGGCTCTTTAACTTGACAAAGGCAGCAGCTGCTTCTGTGGACCAAGAGAAAGAAACAGACGGTGATGTTAATCTGGTTAGAGGTGCAGCAATGCGGCTATAGCCCCGAATGAATCTCCGGTAGAAATTGGCGAAGACGAGGAAGCGTTGGAGTTGTTTCACAGTTGTGGGTACGGGCCACTCCACCACGGCCTTTAACTTGTCCGGATCGGCCCTCACCTGACCTCCCTCGAAAATGTACCCGAGGAAGGGGATTGTTTCTTTATGAAAATCACATTTCTTGGCTTTCACGTACAATCGGTTCTCTAGGAGTCGCTGTAGAACTTGGCGGACGTGGCGAATGTGGTCAGGGAGGTTGGAGGAAAAGATCAAGATGTCATCCAAATATACGAAGACAAAGCGGTTCAGGTAATCACGGAGGACATCTGATCACCAAGGCCTGGAAGACTGCTGGTGCATTACACAGTCCAAAAGGCATCACCAAATACTCAAAATTGCCTAATGGCAAAGCCGTTTTCCATTCATCTCCCTGCTTTATTCAGACTAGGTGATAAGCATTTCTGAGATCAAGTTTGGAGAAAAAGGAGGCAACATGAAGGAAACTGAAGGCGGAGTCAATGAGGGGCAAAGGATATCGATTCTTTACGGTGATGTTGTTTAATCCCCGGTAATCGATACATGGCCGGAGTGACCCCTCCTTCTTGGTCACGAAGAAGAAACCGGCACCGACAGGTGAGGATGAGGGTCTGATTAGCCCGGAGGCCAGAGAGTCGTTGACGTAGGTCTCCATGGCCTCAGTCTCAGGCCGGGAAAGATTATACAGGTGGCTGGAGGGGAGAGGAGCCCCAGGGAGCAGCTCGATGGCGCAATCATAAGGCCGGTGGGGAGGAAGGGTAACAGCTTTGTCCTTGCTAAAAACCTCAGCCAGATCATGGTACTCCACTGGAACATTGGATAGGTCGACTGACTCGGGTGACCTGACGGTGACAGGGGAAGGCCTGGGAAGTGCTGAGCGAAGACAGGAGGAGTGACAAGAGGGGTCCCAACTGAGAATACAGCCTGTGCGCCAGTTCACATGGGGGTTGTGGAGCGAAAGCCATGGGTGCCCGAGGACCACAGGGGTATTGAGAGTGTCCACAATAAGAAAACGGAGTAGCTCCTGATGATTTCCTGAAACGATCAGTTTGGTTGGTGCGGACTGGACATGAACAGTGTACAGCTTCTGTCCATTCAGGGCTTTAGCAATGACTGGGGGGTCTACAGGCTCTGTTGCCAGCTTGAGTTTATGAGCCAAGCTTCGGTCCAGGAAGTTGCCCTCAGCTCCAGAATCCAAAAGGACACGAACTGGATGCGTTGACTGGGGGAGACATAAAGTGGCAGGAAGCAGGGTCATGGATGGCAGGATGGAACTGCTTGGGGTCGCCAGTACTCCCGCCTTCACTGGTGACCCTGGTCTTTTGGCCACAGATTACAACTGGCCACACGATAGCCCCCTTCGCCACAGTAAAAACATAACCTGCTCTGGAGCCGGCGTTGTCTCTCCTCCCAGGGGAGCTGGGTGCGGCCCAATTGCATGGGTTCCTCTCCCTCCAACGGAACGCTAGTGGGCGGAGCCAGGGCTGCAAAGGACGCTGGTGTGGGAAGCGGCCGACCTTGGCGTTCTCGTGCCCTCTCCCGGAGTCGGTTGTCCAGTCTGATGGTCAGGGAGATCAGTTCATCAAGGGAGTTTGGGGGGTCTCTGGTGGCAAGTTCGTCCTTTAGTTGTTCTCGAAAACCTCATGTGAAAACACCCTGCAGAGCTGCGTCGTTCCAGCCAGCCTCTGCAGCTATCGTGCGAAATTCTATGGCGTACGCAGCCGCGCTGAGAGATCCCTGTCGTAGCTGTAGGAGATGTTTAGCCGCCTCACCGCCTCTGACTGTGGTGTGGGAACTGCTGGCGGGCTGGCAGCTGGGGGCACAGATGAGGCAGCCGTGGCGGTGAGCGCCGCAACAGTGTTGGTGAGCTGCTGCAGCTGTGAGAGAACCGCGTTGTGTTTGAGGTGCAGAACCTGCAGCAACTGCTCATGCCGGGCAAGATCGGGATGGGTAGGGGTTGCATCCGCTGGATCCATGAAGGGCCAGACTGTTCTGTTAGGCGGAGAGCAGGAAGGGGAGGATCCAAGCGCAGGACACAATTGAAGTTATGAGGTTTATTTAAGGGTAAGACGATGAATGTTGATGGGGAAAGTCCAGCATGGATTGGTCTGCGTCGGGAGCGGAGTTGGATGAGCCCAGGGGAGCAGCAGGGATGGTGGAGAGAAAGCGGGAGCCACTGGCAAGCAAACACACTAGTTAGTCAGCAAATCTTTGACACAAGAGTAGAATCCTATGACACGTCTTGGGAGCCAGCACGTTACCGTCTTGGGCAAGCTAACAGTCTGGCGCCGGAGCTGGGATCTCCACCATCCTTTATACATCTGCTGGAGACCCAGGTGCAGGCAATCATGGTGGCCATACCTGGTGGCTGATTGAGCACAGGTGGGAGCTGTCATGGCGTCTGACGACCCACAACAATAGCCCCTCCCTCCAGTGGAGGTCAGCTCCTCCTCTACATAACCAGTGTTGTTGGAGCTCTGCTTTCCTCATAAAAACCCAGACAGTCTTTCAGAGCCCGTATGAAGCACACCAGCCTCCTCCCAAACGCGGTACATGATGGGGTCAAGATGGGGTCAAGATGCCGGGCTTTCTTATTATAACTTGAATGTTTTAAGATGCTGCTCATTATTAGCAAACTGTGAAGAGCAAAAAAGTACAAAAACAAAACATAGTTTGGGTTCAAACCAGTAAAGGACGTTTCTCCCAACCACCTATGTCCAGGTTTCTCTGTCATCACTCATGTTACCATTGAAGTTTAACCCTGTATAGCCTGAGCCATTAAATAATTGACAGAAAATTCAAATTCTTTGAATTTGGAGCCTTTATAGGTGAACAAACAAACAAAAACATTTTTTATTTATATAAATTTCAATTTGTATCATATTTGATACATTAGATCACACAGCTCAAAGATTTGTATTTTCCTGAGTTAACAAAAACATTCCAAGACCCCAAAAATACAAGAAATTTGAATTTCCATGCCATTGCTCTTGTGGTGATACGTTCAGCTTTAAATTTTGCGTAATCTATGCAACACGCCTGCGTGTCTTCTACTTCATTCTTACTCACTCTTACATGAAATAAGTGTTCACTACAACCTGTTCCTCGCAGCCTAAATAAAAAATGTGTTTGAACATTTTCTCTCTATGGATTCACTGAGCAGTCTATGACCTTGATGTATTGTGTGGGTCACCTGTGTGTCCAGTACAGGTTTGATCATATTTCCAGTCTATTTTTACTGATTGTGTCCACCTCTAAGGACAGCTTCTGCCTGATCAGAAAGGTCCCATTCAGTATTCCCTGAGACCATAGTCCGGGACACAATGTCCTTTTGAAACTCCACTGGGTTCTTTTTAATATCTGGTCATCTGGCCCGTCATGCAGGACCAGTTTGGAAGATAGAGACATGTGCAGCAAGGACAGTAAGAAAAGGGGTCCAACGATATATCCCTGAGGCCCACCACAGTGATGAGATCAAATGCTTCACATCGAGTACGCTTCAACTTCTGTTCTCTTCTGTGCTCAACTTTCAGATTCAGATGAAGGATTTTCGGTTCTCCTATAAGTTCAAGATGGCCTGCAAGGAGGACGTTCTGCGTTTATGCCCCAACATTAAGAAGAAGTGAGCTTTCAGAAGGAAACATTCAGGCCTCTTCTATTGATGGCTTGAACTGAAAGTGTGTGTCTTCTGCAGGGTGGACGTGGTCGTCTGTCTCAGCACCACAGTGAGGAACGACACGCTGCAGGAGGCACGGGAGCAGCGGGTCTCTCTGAAATGTCGGAAGCAGCTCCGTGTGGAGGAGCTGGAGATGGTGAGCACACTCTGGAAGTTTTTGAAAAGCAAAGGCTGAAAAGCTTGGCATCAGATTATGGTCTGTAGTAAAGTCGATCTTTATGTCTCAGTCGGAGGACATTCGGCTGGAGCCGGAGCTGTACGATCCTTGCAAGTCGGACATCAGCCGTCTGTGTCCCAACGTACCGTTTGGTAACGCTCAGGTAACAAATATCAGGGAAAAGGTTATTGTATTTCCTCCGGATCTCCTTCTCTTCCTCCTCACGTCTGTTTCTCACACTCCTCAGATGATCGAGTGCCTGAAGGAGCAGAAGAGACACCTCAGTCCCCGCTGCCACCAGCGGATCTTCAGGCTGCAGGAGGTGGAGATGAGCGACCCCGAGCTGGACTATCAGCTGATGAGAGTCTGCAAGCAGATGATTAAGGTTCATTTTGACACCCAAACCTATCAGCAACAGTTTGATCCCTCTGTCCAACGTGGAGACCAACAATCCTGTCATTTTCATGTCAGCGATGCTTCCTGTGCAGTTTAGAACAGGAGAGTAACAATTCATTTTAACAATGATACTGTATGATTCATGTCATAATTTGTGGTTGCTGAGACGATTTATTGTCTTTTCATTTTGGTTCATTTTGAACAATCTGATTGGATCTGATTCACAGACCTAAATCCAGGACATCTTAGCCAAAGCTTCCGCTAGTGTGACTCAAATCCATTCACATTTAAGTTTCATAAAGTTCATCCCAACTCTGTATTTCCACATAAAATAATCATCCAAAGGGAATACAGTATATATTAAAAAAATGTCTCATCTGTGAACTGATGCCTTTAGAAGATTTTTCAGTCTTGCTTTGGGTTCTTTATACATAAAAATAGAACATTTTACCTGGGGTGCCCAAACTTTCTATCTCCACTGTACCTTTTCAATAATCAACATCTCTGAGAAATATCTTCATTTAATTTTTCTGGTTAATATCATCCGTCTGCTCAATCCTGATTCACAAGATCACAGTTTGATTTTAACATCCAGGCAAATGTTTGTTTTTCTTTTTAAAAGGCTTTTGAATCAAACTGAGCAGAGAATTGACTCCATTAAACTGAGCATTTTACATGAAGATCTAACAGCGCATTTACAGATAGAAATATTGCTTTAACCTGATAGGAAGGATCAATCGGATCATCATCCTGATTCTCTCGGTCCTTCTGAGAGGTTGGTGTTTCCACACTAACAGGAAAAAGCTGACAGCTTTGTTCTAAAATCTGTCATTTTCTTCAATAATGGATGTTTAGTGTCACCTTGTAGTCATAGCAACAGCACCTGTTGCCCGGTTACAGCAGCTGTGACGTCCTGAAACTGTTCTTCGGTGGGTTTGGTTGCTAATGAAGTCCTGAAAACGTTCCTGCAGCGTTTCTGCACTGAAGCAGATGCCAGGAACATCCTTCAGTGTCTGAAGCAGAACAAGAACAGCGAGCTGATGGATCCCAAGTGCAAGCAAATGATCACCAAGAGACAAATCACACAAAACACAGGTGAACACCTGGTGGAAAACAAATGCAGCAGCTCCAGCCCAACGCGGCCTTCATCTTTCTTCTCTTCCTCTTCCAGACTACAGGCTGAACCCGGTGCTGAGGAAAGCTTGTAGAATCGACATTCCCAAGTTCTGCCAGTCCATCCTGCACAAAGCAAGCGAGGACTCTGAGCTGGAGGGTCAGGTCATCTCCTGCCTCAAACTGAAATATGCAGACCAGGTGAGACGAGAGCGCACATCCACCCGAGCCAGGCCAGCGCAGAAACCGTTGGACAGACAGAGTCCTCTGGGGTGTGAAGCTACAGGCTTTGCTTTGGCTTTTGTTCAGAGGTTGTCTACAGACTGTGAAGACCAGATCCGAGTGATTCTCCAGGAGTCTGCACTGGACTACAGACTGGACCCCCAGCTGAAGGTGCACTGCTCTGAAGAGGTAAAGGAACACATGCAGGAAACACAGAACGTCAGCAGAAGGGTTCCATGATGGGAGCTGTAGAAGCTGTGTGGTTGATGGGACAAAACAAATGGATTCAACTTCCTGTTTCTGAATGATTGTTTGATATTGAATGAACAGAAGAACACGACACATTGGAAGGATCTGGAATCAGCAGTTTAAGTCGTGTCCCCCTCATGCTTACATTTCACTGAAGTGTGTCTTTGACCCTCAGCTAAGAAACACATATTTGAACACCAACTGCAGTCTTCCAACCCATTTTGAGGTCACTGGGTTGCTGGAGCCTATCACAGCCACCTCCAGTGGAAGCACTGGAGGTGCACCTCTGGATTGAGTGTCTCTCCTGTTCTGGAACAAACGCAGAGAGTGTGGTTTGCTCTGAACGTGACACTCTGCTGCTTTTCAACTGCAGATCTCCAGCCTTTGTGCTGAGGAGGCGGCTGCTCAGGAACAGACGGGTCAGGTGGAGGAATGTCTCAAGGTCAACCTTCTTAAAATCAAAAACGAGGACTGTAAGAAGGTAACCGTGTTTCGTCTGTGTAGATGCTTGATGCCTTCTGTCCTGCAGCGTGGCGTTTGAAACTGAAATGGGCTCACGGACTTCTGGTGTTTGTCATGGTCTGCAGGAGGTTCTGAACATGCTGAAGGAGAGTAAGGCTGACATCTTCGTGGATCCGGTCCTCCACACTGCCTGTGCTTTGGACCTTAAGCACCACTGTGCGGCCATCACCCCTGGGAGGGGCCGACGTGGGTACTCTCATGATGCTTCTGTTTCAGTGCAGAACTGAGTCCCATCAGAGCTTGAGCTCCAGCTGTGGAAGAGCAGGTCTCTTTCATGAAGCTCCAGATGTTTCCTGTGAGCTGCAGGTCAGTTCAGACTTCCTGCATGAAGCCAAGCTGCTGTAAACCTGCAGCCTGTGGTTCTTCATCCTGCTGAAGGGGAGCAGATGCTCCTCAGAGGTTCCTACAAGTGTTCTGGACATTGAGTTAGGAATGTCCCTGAAACAGTGGGATCCATTCTCTGAGGGCCTGAAGACCTCATCTTCCATGACGCACAGAGATCCCTCCAGGATCTGAGATCCCCTCCTCTGAGGAATATGAGCTCCACAAAGACTTTGCAGAACTTTCTTTCTTCTAAAATATGCTTTCAAGTTTGAACACACTTTGTCACAGACTGAAGATCCTCATTTCCACTCCCTGAGGATTTCCTTTCAAATCTGATCCCGAACCATCAGTTCAGGTGCTTGATGTTCTGCTCTCAGATCTTCAGAGATCTGCAGCTGCATCACATTTCAAACTGGGCTGATTAGTGGATAAAAATAGAAGATTTGTAACATGTATGGTTTTCTGTGACTAAGACATTTCCTCGTGTGGTTTCTCTGAGTTTTGATGTGGTGGTTCAAAGTTTTCTGGGACTTTTTTCACTCAGAGATGTCGTGTCTCATGGAGGCTTTGCAAGACAAGCGAGTCCGTCTGCAGCCTGAGTGCAAGAAAAGACTTCAAGACCGCATCGACATGTGGAGCTACGCTGCCAAGGTAACACCACTGACCCCGCCCCTTTACCACACTCTGCACCTGCGCAGACACCCCACAGGTCCAGGTGGTTGCGGTCATCCGGCCATTTTCTTCACCTGCTGTATTCCTTTGGGGTCAAGGGGTTGCTGGAGCCTGTCCTGGATAATGTTGGGTGAAGGCGGGGTACACCTCGGGCAGGTCAGCAGTCTGTCACAGAGCTGCACAATCACTTCAACACTCACCACTGAGGACTCTTTAAAGCAGAGGGGTTAAACTGCAGACCTCAAGGGCCAGACTCCTGCTAGTTTTCCAGAAATCCTGTCTCATCTGCTGCTGGTTACCTGGATCAGGTGTGTTTGGCCAAAAAGGAGCTTTAATGACAGGTTGGAAAACATGTAGGACACCGGCCCTCGAGGCCTGGATCCTGACACCCGCTTCAGAGTCATCACTGACTCATGAAGCATGTTTTTGGTCTGGGGGAGGAATGTGGAGTTCCTGGAGAAAACCCACACATGCACTGGTAGAAGATGTAAATTTCCCAACCGGGACTTGAACCTGGAGCGCTAACCACTCCACCATGCCGCTCAGTCTTCATGATGTGCTTTTTCATAACGTGCCAAACATCTTCTTCTTGGCCTGCAGGTGGCGCCAGCAGAGGGCTTTTCAGACCTGGCGGTGCAGGTGATGACTTCGCCCTCTAAGAACTACCTCCTGTTCATGGTGGCGCTGAGCGTGTGCGTCCTCTTCCTGGTGGGGCTGCTGTGCGGCCGGATAACAAAGCGAGTGACCAGAGAACTAAAAGACCGGTAAAGGAAAAGCTCTGAAAAGACTGGACTTTTTCTTCACCCTTCCTCCTCCTCCTCCTCCTCAGTTCAACCACTCCACCTGTGGCGTCACACTGGTAGCTCCGCCCATCTATTTCCAGCTTCTGCTGTGGAGGCTGTTCAGAGACAGAGGCCAGGCCTTCCAGATGAGCCGCCGCTTTCACACCTGCCGTCCTGAATTCAAGCAAAAGACCCCCCAAACCCCCAAACCCCCCAAACCTTCAGGCCTTTTTTCTCTGGTGAAGACTAGAAACCAGTCGAGCGGATTCTCACTAAACTAAATATTCTTACGGGCACTTTTCATTGTGGGATTAATTTATTGGGATGCTCCATTTTGCACTGTTTTTCTCCTGTTTCATTGATTGTTGATGAATTGGGTTCTGCTTTGCTTTTGTTGTTCTTGCAGCTCCAGAACCGCGCTGTGCTGAAGTGAGCAGCAGAAAGAGGCTTCACAAACGGGCCTCACTGTCTGCAGACGCAGGTTCAGTCACAAAACAACCCCAGATTATCCCAGATTACATTTAAACCCAAAGACGCTAGAATGTTTCTGAATGAAATCACAACTACAAGACTTTGAAACGATAACGTTTATATATTGTAATGTTGCATTAATGACTGATCTTCAGACCAAACTTTCAAAGTTTCAGAGTGGAGACGACTCAAAACAAAAGCAACCAAATTTATTTATTTGGCCTATAAAAATATAGATTTTTTTTAGAAGTTATGAATGAATCTTGAGCAAACTGGCAAGAAATAAAAAAGAAATAAAAATGACAGTGATGTGACTTTTTTTAAGTGTGCGGTCTCAAACCACCAGCTCCTGAAAGCTCTGCTGCTCTGCAGGGTCGGGTCAAGCATGTTTTCTCAGCTTGATATTTGTGACAAAAATGTTCCGAACAGTCAATCAAAAGGAAAGCTTTTTTACTGTTGAAATCTGTTTGTGGAAAATGACCTGTTCAGTACCAGACGCTGCAGATGAAAGTTTTCCTGATCAAACTTCAGTCTGTTTAACTGAGTGAGGCTGAGGCTTCAGTGGAGCAGACAGAAGCTGGAGGTTCTGACCCGGTGGTTCTGTTGCAGAGCTGGGTCATGAAGCCTAAAGGACCATCTGCAAACAGACAAAGAGCAGGTGAAGAATCTGAGTGGGGTTCTGTCTGACGTCCTGCCGGTCCTGCAGGCTCGGCCACAGACTCTCATACTGCCAGCACCCCCATGAAGAATTCCAGAGGGGCAAAAGTCCCGGATCTTTTGAGAATCAGAGAGCTTCACGTCCAGACCCGAAGCTTTGGGGTTCCTCCTGAATCGCAGGTCTCAGTTATTGTACTACAGAACCAATTTATTTGACTGAAAAAAGATCCAGTAGAGTATGAGACGTAAAAAAACCCAAACACAAACATTTCTTTAAGGCTTCAGGAATTTCAGAACGTTTTTTCTCCCTGGTAGATCCGCTTCTGTCCTGTTTCTGCTGCAGACAGCAGCTGCTCTGCTTGTTCAGTGTGAAAAAGCCAAACTATCAAAGCAAGTTCCAGCTTCTTCAGCTCCTGGAACTGCAGCTTACTGTGGAACTGTTTGAAAATGGAGCCATATAGAATTGGTTTCCTTCACCACCTTGTGAATCTGAATCATTTGAAGGATTTAGCAGCGTTCCGTATGTTCATTAGAACGCCACAGCAAAGCGCCAGTATAAACGCCTGCAGAATAAACCCAAGAATCCTCTGCTGCTCTGTGCCTGCTGGATGGAACCGCTTTGTTTGGACTCATCTTTATTTTTAACTTTCAGTTTCAGAAAGGAACATGTGAACTCACTTTTGTTGATTCTCAGTAAAATAAAAAAGCTCGTCTTTGAAACCATATGAAAGTGTTTTAGAAAAATGGCCCAACTTTCTGTAACATGTTTATAAAGAACTAAAAAATCTTCCACAAACATGATGCAGCAGTGCATAAGAATACAAGTTCATTCACAGATTGTTTTTTTTGACCATCAAAACAGTTTCCGCTTTGGCCTCCTCTCACACTTTTCACCTGAGCTCAGGTGTTGAAGGAGAAATGAAGACTGTACAAGTCATTTTTTTAAGTTTACAAATGTTGTTTTAGTGCAGTTTCAATAAACCATCCAGTGTGAAATGAAAAGAAAAAAAATTGATTGTGAGGATGAAGTCTATTGTACAGACTTAGTTTATTAATTTAATAAAAATGTCTGCAGTTTGCAAATGTTATTGACTTATTTTGAAACCTTTTTGTTTTTACACCAAACACAGAGTGGCTCCAAAAGGTATACGAGACAGACAGAATGTCAAAAAGAATCCAGGAAATCCCACTGAACGGGTTTTTCTCCTGTTTGCCGTGCTGCTGCCCTTTCCTTAGACCCAAAGAAAGCTCCAGCGTGACCGACCGTGTGATGTCACAGCGAGGGGAGGAGTTTCACTCGGATTTCTCTTCTTTGTTAGTGAGCCATTTAATTACAGGAATGTGGGTGACCTGGAGGATAAAGGGGACTTGAACCAGTACCACTCACACCGCTGAACCACTTGGATGAGCAGGGAAAGAAAGCTTGAATCCAGATGCCACCCTTCTACTTTACGATAAATAACTGAAAGAATGCATTTGGATAACAGAGCAGAAAATAAGGATTTGATCAAAAACAAAATTCCCCTCAAGACTGTGGAATGAACCTCCAGTTTCAATGGCAGGGGCCAAAGGTTTCCTGTAGGAGATTGCATTGTAGCTGTTATTTTGGTCCATTCTTCATGGAGATCTTCTCAAGAGCTGTGATGTTTCGAGGGCTGTTGCTGGAAAACAGAGTCACATCTCCCTCCACAGGTCTGGATGGAGAATCAGAGACTGGTAAACATTGCAGAACCATGAAATGCTTTTAATGTAATAACCAGACAATTTATTTAAAAGTTGCCTTTCAAGATTTAAGGTCACCGTACAGTACACTGTGCACACAGATCATGGAGAACATCGACTCTACTGTAGATAAGGAGGATTACATGTGTGTGTGTGTGTGTGTGTGTGTGTGGGGGGGGGGGGGGGGGGGGGGGGGGGGGGGGGGGGGGGGGGGGGGGGGATGAGAACAGGTACAAACATATACCAGAGGCAGCCAAGTCACCCAGCTTTCACATCCAATCTGCATTTCACTCTTTGTAGCAGAGCCGTTTTGAAGCATCCAAGGCCAGGAGGAGGTCAGATGAACCGTCTCGGTGCCACCAGACTTGTTTCTCTGTCTGCCAGCTCAGTCCTTGACTGCTCTGACCAGGTTCTACAGGTGCTTTTTGAATCACATCTTGTGCAAATTTGATTCTGTTTTTCTCTGATCCAAGCAATTTTTTTCCCAAATTGTTATCCATTTACCCACTAATTGAAGGACTGCAAACCTAGTGGACAGTGTCACATAGTCTCACAAAGTGTCACAAAGTGTCACATAGTCTCACAAAGTGTCACAAAGTGTCACATAGTCTCACAAAGTGTCACATAGTCTCACAAAGTGTCACAAAGTGTCACATAGTCTCACAAAGTGTCACATTGTGTCAATAGTGTCACATAGTGTCACAAAGTGTCAAATAATGTCACATTGTGTCACAAAGTGTCAAATAGTGTCACAAAGTGTCAAATAGTGTCACATAGTGTCACATAGTTTCACAAAGTGTCACATAGTCTCACAAAGTGTCACAAAGTGTCACATAGTCTCACAAAGTGTCACAAAGTGTCACATAGTCTCACAAAGTGTCACATAGTCTCACAAAGTGTCACAAAGTGTCACATAGTCTCACAAAGTGTCACATTGTGTCAATAGTGTCACATAGTGTCACAAAGTGTCAAATAATGTCACATTGTGTCACAAAGTGTCAAATAGTGTCACAAAGTGTCAAATAGTGTCACATAGTGTCACATAGTTTCACAAAGTGTCACATAGTCTCACAAAGTGTCACATAGTCTCACAAAGTGTCACAAAGTGTCACATAGTCTCACAAAGTGTCACAAAGTGTCACATAGTCTCACAAAGTGTCACAAAGTGTCACATAGTCTCACAAAGTGTCACATTGTGTCAATAATGTCACATTGTGTCACAAAGTGTCAAATAGTGTCACATAGTGTCACAAAATGTCAAATAGTGTCACATAGTCTCACAAAGTGTCACATAGAGTCACATAGTGTCACAAAGTGTCAAATAGTGTCACAAAGTGTCAATAGTGTCAAATAGTGTCACAAAGTGTCAAATAGTGTCAAATAGTGTTACATAGTGTGACAAAGTGTCATATAGTTTCACAAAGTGTCACATAGTGTCACATAGTCTCACAAAGTGTGACATAGTGTCACAAAGTGTCACATCGTGTCACATAGTCTCACGAAGTGTCACATAGTCTCACAAAGTGTCATATAGTTTCACAAAGTGTCACGTAGTGTCAATTAGTGTCACATAGTCTCACAAAGTGGCAAATAGTGTCACATAGTCTCATAAGTGTCACATAGTGTCACAAAGTGTCAAATAGTGTCAGATAGTGTCACATAGTCTCACAAAGTGTCACATAGTCTCACAAAGTGTCACATAGTGTCACATATCTCAGAATGGTGTCACATAGTGTCACAAAAAGTCAAATACTGATAAAAAGTGTCACATAGTGTAAAAAAAAGTAAAATAGTGTCACATAGTGTCACGTAGTGTCACATAGTGTCACATAGTGTCACAAAAAGTCAAATAGTGATAAATAGTGTCACATAGTGACAAATAGTCTCACATAGTGTCACAAAAGTGTCAAATAGTGATAAATAGTGTCAAATAGTGTCACAAAGTGTCAAATAGTGTTACATAGTGTGACAAAGTGTCATATAGTTTCACAAAGTGTCACATAGTGTCAAATAGTGTCACATAGTCTCACAAAGTGTGACATAGTGTCACAAAGTGTCACATCGTGTCACATAGTCTCACGAAGTGTCACATAGTCTCACAAAGTGTCATATAGTTTCACAAAGTGTCACGTAGTGTCAATTAGTGTCACATAGTCTCACAAAGTGGCAAATAGTGTCACATAGTCTCAAAAGTGTCACATAGTGTCACAAAGTGTCAAATAGTGTCAGATAGTGTCACATAGTGTGACAAAGTGTCAAATAGTGTCACATAGTCTCACAAAGTGTCACATAGTCTCACAAAGTGTCACATAGTGTCACATATCTCAGAATGGTGTCACATAGTGTCACAAAAAGTCAAATACTGATGAAAAGTGTCACATAATGACAAATAGTGGCACAAAAAGTCAAATAGTGATAAATAGTGTCAAATAGTGTCACAAAGTGTCAAATAGTGGCAAATAGTGTTACATAGTGTGACAAAGTGTCATATAGTTTCACAAAGTGTCACATAGTGTCACATAGTGTCACATAGTGTCACATAGTGTCACAAAGTGTCAAATAGTGTCACATAGTGTCAAATAGTGTCACAAATATCACAAAGTGTCACATAGTGTCACAAAAAGTCAAATAGTGATAAATAGTGTCACATAGTGACATATAGTGTCACATAGTGTCACAATAAGTCAAATAGTGAAAAATATTGTCACATAGTGTAAAGAAAGTCAAATAGTGTCACATAGTGTCACAAAGTGTCAAATAGTGTCACATAGTGTCACAAAGTGACAAATAGTGTCACATAGTGCCACAAAGTGTAAGATAGTGTCAAATAGTATTACATAGTCTCACAAAGTGTCACATAGTGTCACAAAGTGTCACAAAGTGTCACGTAGTGTCACAAAGTGGCAAATAGTGTCACATAGTGTCACAAAGTGTCGAACAGTGTCACATAGTCTCACAAAGTGTCGAACAGTGTCACATAGTGTCACAAGGTGTCAAATAGTGTCACATAGTGTCAAATAGTGTCACATAGTCTCACAAAGTGTCACATTGTGTCACAAAGTGTCACATAGAGTCACAAAGTGTCAAATAGTGTCACAACGTGTCAATAGTGTCACAAAGTGTCAATAGTGTCAAATAGTGTCACAAAGTGTCACAAAGTGTCAAATAGTGTCAAATAGTGTCACACAGTGTCACATAGTGTGACAAATTGTCTTGTAGTTTCACAAAGTGTCACAAAGAGTCACATAGTGTCACAAAGTGTCACATAGTGTCACATAGTGTCACATTGTGTCAATAGTGTCGCATAGTGTCACAAAGTATCACATAAATTCACAAAGTGTTATATAGTGTCACAAGGTGTGACATAGTGTCACAAGGTGTGACATAGTGTCACAAAGTGTCACATAGTGTCACATAGTGTCAATAGTGTCGCATAGTGTCACATTGTGTCAATAGTGTCGCATAGTGTCACATAGTGTCACATTGTGTCAATAGTGTCGCATAGTGTCACAAAGTGTCACATAGTTTCACAAAGTGTTATATAGTGTCACATAGTCTCACAAAGTGTCACATAGTGTCACAATGTGTTACATAGTGTCACATAGTGTCAAATAGTGTCACATAGTCTCACAAAGTGTCAAATAGTGTCAAATAGTGTCACATAGTGTCACAGTTGGTTAAAGTGCACATGGAGCTTTAGGTCTTGATTGCGCAGGGTTTCTAAAGCTCTAACAGCTCGTTTGGTGCTTCACAACGGCTGAATAAATCCAAAATTCCCTAAATCCCTAGCAGTCCAGGAATATGGTTATCAAACATCCAATAGAACCACACCCACAGATAGCTGGCAATGACCCAGCCCCGCATTTGCCCCACGGATCCTTGGTATTTCCCACTGCAGAAGCTACACCTGGGCAGGAAGGGTCAGCGTTCCTTAACGTGGAGAGAATGCTTTACAGTGGGGATGATGTTCTTTTTGGTGAGTGGTGTTTATACAAAATACTTTTATTTTGGTATAATCTGATCACATGACCTTCTCCTTATCATTCAGATTGCTCTGGAGAACTTCAGACTGGTTTGGACATTTGCCGGCTTATGCAGGAGAACCTTTAGAATCCATGACGACATTGTTGTAACTTTTGTTACGGTGGTCCCAGCTGTCTTCAGACCATTCCTCCGGACCGTTTACTCTTTGTTCTCCAGATCCTTTGTTCCACCAGGTGGAACAAACAACAGTTCCTCTCTTCTCTCTGAGCTGCTGCTTCTTGTTCAATGGTCCATTCCAGTTTTATTTTAATTCTACAATTGTCTCTGGTGTCCTTTGACAGCTCTTTGGTCATGGAGGTTGCAGTCTGACTGGATAGGTGTCTTTCTGTTCTATCACACAAATGAATTCTTTATAAATGAAACGTGATTTCCTGGATTCTTTTTAAATCTGTCTTATAGTTGAAGTGTTTCTCTGAACATTACAGACCAAACTCAGCTTTTTATTGGGACAAACTGCAGAATCAAAGACTGCAACCATTTTTTTGTTATTTTCATTGTTATTCTGAAAGCCCTCAACCATTGATCTAGGATCAGTTTCTAGTGCGTCTGACAGCTTTAAAGACATGCATCTAATGTCCTTTGTTCATCTCTGATTAAATAAAGCCTGTCTTTGGATCGGAGCGCTTCAGGATTCACTCCATAGCAATCGTGAAGAATTTGCTCTTCAGCCCCACAGACAAGTGTTGCCATTTCTGATGTGCATGTTTGTAATGTCTCTAAAATTCATTTTAGTTTATTGATGAGCAACGATTACCATCTGAAATAAGTGTTCAAAGGGAGGGATTTCTCTTTGTCTTGTACACACACATCATTATTAAAATAAAGTTCAGGTAATTCAGCTTCATTGCAATGATCTGGATTATCATCCGTGTTTGGATCTGGAGCTTGAAATAATCTAAGAGGACAGCCACACATTTGAACGTCACAGCTCTGTTCTCTGTTCAGTTCTACATGAATTTACATCAAACACAGCAGTCCACACACGCAGTCAGAATTTAATCAGCTTTTCAGGAATTACAATTCTTTCAAATAAGTAATCAGAGTATTTTGTCTGAGGAAAAATTTTGTCTCAGTGTGTGAAAATCCACATCACCGTTCTGCAAAAACACTGGATGTTCCACCAATAGGAAGACAAACGGAATTCCAGCTGCAGGAAGCTCTTTATTCCAGCTTCACAGACGGAACAGGTCAGAGTTTTAGATCCACTTTCTCCTCTCAGATTCAAAGGTTACAGGTTAGTCTTTAGGAGTTCACATCAGCAGAGCGGAACGGAAGAAAAGACAGACCCTTCAAAGCCCTGAAGTGTGATGACAACCAAAGAAATGAGAATTTGACTGACCATAGACCCTGATCTAAATGCCCTCCCACCACCTTCCCTTTAAATAAAAGAAGAAAGTTCTGTAAAAACATTGAAACATTTCCAAGAAAAAGGCGGCACCAACTGAAAGAGTCCATTTTCAAATCTAAACAAAACCACGAAAAGTTAGAATTTTAATCGTTGCAGCTAAATGAATGAAACGCCAAATTCTGACAGAGCCAGCCAAGGCTGGTCCAGTACAATGAACATTTAGGAAAATGTCTGCAGAACAAAACCTCTAGAAGCCAAGCAGTTCAACTTCAACAGAGAAGAGCCGAGCCGCCTCAGCTTCATGGAAATGTTCTGCACAGGATGAGCTGGCTCCTCATGACCAACGCTGACATTTCCTCTGAAGCAACAGGAGTCGGAACCAAACGAGACCTTCCTCAGGTTTCGGCTCTGCAGACACCAGTTCATGTGGGTTCACAGTTTTCTAGTCTGAACGGGGTTGGGTGGATCATGGGAGGAGGGCAGCCCATCATCAGGAGGAAAGGACTTGAACGTAGTTGGCAGGATAGAGGCCAACCTGCCCGCTGCTCAGCTGTCCTTTACACCAGCCCTGTTCATCTTCCTCACCGAGCTTCAGCAGCTCCTCACCTGGACGGAAACAAGGAAGGCCCATTTACTTTTACACTTGCTCAATTAAACAGGAAATTAACTGACGTTTCTGAATTTCATCAAACTTTGCTGTAATGTCCACTAGCAGACAGCAGAGGGAGCATTTGAGCCTTTTTTGGGCACCAGGATAAGTTTCTGCAAACCTTTCATCTGAACTGAAACTATACTGCTCAGCTGCCGTTCCATGCAGGAATGTAAAACTGACGTACAAAAACAACTCAGCACATTTCCGTAACGGTGACAGTGTTACATGTAGAGAATTTGCAGAGAGTTTTGCTTTTCTTCCTTTTCTCCTCTGCATGTTATCCATGAGCCCAGTGTGGGCCAGGTGAAGTCACCTGAAGGGCTGATGAGCTGATGAATCAGGCACCAGAGGCGGCCATCAGGATTGGATGGAAGCTCCTGAGGCTCTCTCTTGCTTCCCAACTCTTTTGTGAACGCTTCTCTCATAGAGAAGTGCAGTGAGACTTTAGTTCTGTGTTTTGTTCTAGATATTTTCTTCCTTTGGCTCAACCTTGCTCCCTACCCCCCCTCCTCATTTCTTGTCAAACAAAAGGCATAAAATCCTCCATTGTGTGTCTTGTGTTGTGGTTCCATCCAGCCCTAGACATACCATTGTGAGGATGTAAAAAGTTAGGGGGCTCGTCCGGGATATCCTTTGCCTGGGACAAAAGTATGTAACAGACAGCAAGGAATCAACCTAAACACAGTCATCTGTGCATCCATGTCCACGTGAAACCAGATCTGCACACATAAATATGAGTGTTTGTCACGTTTGTAAGTTTACAGCAGTAATGTGGAATCCACTCTCAGATAAAACAATGTTTGTGCTGAAAGATCAGAAAAACAAAAGAAAAGTTTTTTTAAAAAAGAAACTCGACTAAAATCTGTTATCACCCATAAAAACAAATACTTGGAGAAATGGAGGAAAGGTGTCTGTGCACCATAGACGCATGACAGCGGCTTCATACCTGCTTTAAAGCTGAGCTCGTCTGCCTCCTGACCCGTGTAATCGTAGAGAGCTCGGACTGGCACCCCCTCTGCCCGCCCCTCGTCCAGCTCCCCCACGCCGTTCACAGCCACCGCCTTCTTCGGACTCTCGTCATCTGACCAGTCTGACGAATAATCCTTCACCCTGAAAAACCAGCAGAGAAACAAGTAGAAAAGGTTTCTGAGCCCAAACGCAGCCGTGCGTCCATCCATCTACAGTCTCAGGTTTCCGGGTTTGCTCTTCATGCAGACGCCTGAAGCTGCTGTCCTCTGCCAGCAGACTGCGGAGTTTCACCAGCAGCTGCAGCACCATGCAGGTCCAGGCAGCAGCTGGGGCATCGTTTCCATGACTACATCCAGGATTCACTCCTCCGTTTGACCAGAGACGGTCTTACGACAGTCAGCCTTAAAAAAGGAGCGCTGCATTTCCACTGCAGGAGAAGGTCGTTTTCACGGTGCGTAAACAAACATCCGACTCCTCCTTCAGGATCTCCATCCACTCTGTGATCAAAAATCTTAGTGAACGAAGTTGCTTCCAATCCATCAGCCTTGATCCATCACAGAAGATCCACCTTTCTTCAGTCCATCAACTCTCTAGTTTTCCTGTCGGCCTCTGCTCTGTCCTTCATCGCTGACTTTCCTTTTCTCTCTCTGGTTCCTCCTCTTCTCCTGTCACCAACAGAAGTCCATTTTCCACCAGAACTCTGCATGTCAACAGCACCGGTGGGTCACTGTTCATCCAGACCACGACTGATCCAGTGCAAACGTTTGTGGTCTGCTTGACCACCGGTACAAGGACGCTCTGGACTGTTGTGGTCGCACACGATTTAGACAAGAATGAATGAATGAATCTAACATGGAAACTAAACAGAAACGCTTCACTCAAATAGTGGCAAAGTGGAAAATATTCATCATCCAGAACTTGAAAGTGTCATGTGTGTTTAACAAGAACCAGTAAACAGACACACATCACTCCTCTCGTCTGCTTTACATTGGTTACATGTCAAAAATGGTCAAGCCCCGTCGTATATCTCTGACCTTTTGACCCCCTACTCTTCGGCTTAATCGCTGCGGTCATCCAGCCGGGATCTCTTTAGAGTTCCAAAAATCTGCTTTCAAGCTGTAGCTCCTCGTCTTTGGAACTCCCTCCCATTGTCACTGTGGCCTTGTTTTACTGTGTTTTTAGTTTGAATCATTATAATCAGACTTTATTACCCCTTTGTGTTTTGATTTTAGGATCTCTTGTAAAGCACTTTGTGAGTCTTTGTGTGCTATAGAAATAAAGATATTCTATAAAAACGTTTTCTTCAGTCCTAAACTAAAAACGCTACTTTGTTTTAGTCTTCTGTGTGTGTAGGAGTCCTTACAGCAGCGGTCTGCAGAAAAAACGGTCCAGTTTTGTGGCTAAAAGTGAAAAAAACTGTAGAAATGGTCCGTCAGGCTGTTTGTGACATTAATTATAAAGCTTCAAAATGAGCTCAAGAGGGTTTTTATGCCGTTCTTATCAGTTCAACAGTTGACATTTTGGAATCCATAAAATAACCATGGAAAACAACAAAGAACTTAAATGCAAAGAAATCACCGTAGGTTTTTTTGGTTAAATGTTCAAACCCTTCTTAGAATATGTCACTGTTACTTGAACTAATTAAAACACCTGAGTTAACATTTCCTTTTTAGTCTTTGAAGCTTTTCACAAGAGGTCATCAGTGCTGCCTCTGTTCTGATCTCTGAAGATACGCAGACATGATTGTAGTCTTGTGTTTAGTCTGGAGTGAAGGCCCCCACAGATCCAGGATCATTTACGGCTCACAGAAACAACCGGCTCAGAAATCCTGCAGCATTTGTTTGTGTTAGTGTGTGTGTGTGTGTGTGTGTGTGTGTGTGTGTGTGTGTGTGTGTGTGTGTGTGTGTGTGTGTGTGTGTGTGTGTTAGTGTGTGTGCGTCCACACATAAACAAATCTACTACAACCTCCAGATCATCTCCAAATCTCATGAGTCGGGTTTACCTTACTAAGAACAAAGATCAAAGAATGGGATTCTTAATGAATTCAAGGATTACGTCTAAGTTTTGTCATTAAGAATATTTTACATGTTTCCAGAATATCCCAGCATGAGAAGACAGGAAATGACCTCTGTGCTAAATCTTTTCGGATGTCTGATAGTTTAAAAAAACAAAACAAAACAAAGAACTCTGTTCTTCTGGAGAACCTGGGTCTCTGTTCACTTGAAGATGAACTCTGGTACGGTTCACTTCAGTGTGAACGACACCGACTGTCTATGCATTTGAGCAGCAGCCTCACGTCTGTCAGAAAGGTTCAGAGACGTATGAACACTCACTACACAGAAAGTAAAGAAGACAACACCTGTTGGAATAAAACTTTACAGATTATAAATTCAAAGGAAACGTTATAAAAGCCATCAGCTGATGGGAGTGTCATCACTTCTGAACGTCCAACATTCTGAATCAAATCTGCATCCCTCAGTCTAGGACCTCATCTGACAATCTGACCGTCTCCAAGACGACATGATACTCCAGCTTGTTTCCACGTTTCCATGAAGTATGCTCCTCCCATACCTGCCAGTATTCAAGGTGATGGGACTGGGCGGAGCCTCCACTCCACCCGAGGAGACGATATTGGTGAGAGTGACCACGTTCTCCTCTGAAAGTCTTCCTCGCTCCTTCCTGCTGATGGATCGACTCGCTTCAGGAGACCAGTCCTGCAAACAAACACACCACACATATATTTAGCTAAATTAGAATTACTTGCAACTGTTTTAAAATCTATTTTAGATATGACTAATTTTATTTCATCTAAAACAACACTCTTTTTAATCAGTTTAGCCACTTTCCTTTCAGTTTATCATTCATTTCAAATCTTTTAAGTAGAACATTAAAATATACGTACAGGTTTATAAAAACCCTTCAATCTTTATTAAGTCAAAATAACTTTGCTGCACTTGGTATTAGAATGACATGTTTTAAAGAATCAATCTTAAATGTCGTCAATTATACGTGGGATGCAAAGGGATTCACCTTTTACTAAAAAAGTCCTTTCATCTCAAACTTGATCCGTTAGGTCTTTGCTTCTGTTTTCCACGAGGAGAAAGTTACAAAACAGCTCCAGAAAGGTTTTCCAGTTATTTGGAACATGACAGAAACGCTTCAGACTTTGGGTCTGACATGAAAACGTCAGAACGTCACTCAGTTCACGCAGAAGTGAACCCACACATGTGAGCTCTAGAAAACACCCCGCATCCATGTCCATGAGCAGAACCTGTGCTGATCCAGTACACCACTGACTCCTCCCGTATGGAGTCATCATCACTTCAATGAAGCAGCAAAAGTCAAACTAAATGCCCTGAGCAGGCGGGCGAAACAGACCAACCCCCATGTGACGCTCTGAGAGGACACCCAGCAGAAACTGCACAGGGTAGTGTGCACTAAGACGATTCAGTTACGACACCTGCAGCCTCAGGGGCTGAGATAACTGTGTGTGTGTGTGTGTGTGTGTGTGTGTGTGTGTGTGTGTGTGCACGTGCGTGCGTGTGTGTGTGTGTGTGTGCGTGTGTGTGTGTGCATGCATGCGTGGACAAAGGCTCTCTGTTTGCTTGTGAGCAGCTCTGTGGGATTGGCAGGAGATTCCTTAGGGGGCGGAGTCTCTCCATTCTCCTTCCTCCAGTTGAGGAAAAACTCTAAAAAGTTTCAGTGTCTGCCAACACGAAGATGATCTGTTGAGTCAGCGTCATCACAGTTCACTTTGGATTCTTTTCTTTCCCCAGCACTTCCTAAGTCTGCTAGAAGATTCTGGACTTGTGTTCACATCAGAATCATTTTCAAATCGGGTCAGAACATCACCATCTTCTAAAGAACAGATTTCATCCTCAGGTTGTTAACATTCTACACACACAAATCACTTCTCACTACAACATCACACATTCTTTGTTCACACTCTGACCATGTCAGCCATACATGCCTTCACTAAGCTCTAATGTCATTTTGATTGCAAGAAAAGATTCCATCAGATCTTTAGGATTTTTTTATTCAAGCTCAAAAGAAAAAAACCTGTTGAATGAGCAACTCTGTTGAAAGTGACGCTTAGTAAACAAATAAACAAAGAAATCTGAGGTTAGTTGTAACACCAAACTCAGAGGTCGCTCAAACACTTTCCTCTCTATAGAATCCAGATTTCTTCTTTTTCTAACAACTTCTTGGTTCCAACACAAAATAAAATGATTTTCCTCTGAATGATGTTTTAAGCTGAATACTTGGACAGAAAGGAGAAAGCAGGGGGAGCACAGGAGGACCCCGAGCCTCTCAGCCTCTGCTGTAGTTCAGTCAGCAGAGCAGACAGAGAGAAGCCGCTCTGAAGCTCAGACAGATGCTGTGGAAAACTCCAGCGCTTCAGATACTGAGATGCGTCTGTGGATTCCTCCCTGATGGGCTTTCCAGTCATTCATGTGTGTAAACCTGTCTGTCTCCCCAGCACTCATCCCTGCTGCAGGGACATCAATGCCAGGTCCAATGAAACCCTTCTGGGTCAGCTAGGTAGTAAATCTCCTGATGATTCTCTTCCAGCTTTGGTTCCATCAAACGGAACATCATCAAACAGAACACTTGTAGGTCATCAGAGAAGCCAAAGTTTTCCATCCACAGACATGTCTGTGCTGGACCAGATACCCTGTTTGCAAGGTTCTGTAATGGCCGTGTTGGACCGCTCTCTGCTGTCTGATTGCAAAACAGAAGCTCAGATGATGAGGATTTCTCTTCTCTGGACTCTCCCTGGTCCTCAGGTCCAGGAGGTGTTAGCACCTGATCAGAAAAACAACCTTCAATCACGGTGAGAAAGTTGGAGTCAGACTGTTGGCGGCTTTGGCATAGCAAGGGACCCACATCAAAAACAACCCCAGAAGACCGGAGGCCCGGAACCGACCCGCCCCAGTTCAACCGCTCCCCAACACACAGTGGAAACAGAACACGAGCAAAACTACATGGATGGAGGTGACAACAGGAGAGCGGGTCAACATGAGAGCCTGCAGCTCCTCACCAGACCCAGACCCGGACACGGACCCAGACACGGACCCGGACCCAGACATAAACACGGACCCGGACACAGACACGGACCCGGACCCAGACATAAACACGGACCCGGACATGGACCCGGACCCAGACATAAACACGGACCAAGACCCAGACACGGACACGGACCCAGACATGGACCCGGACCCGGACCCAGACCCAGACACGGACCCGGACCCAGACATAAACACAGACACGGACCCGGACATGGACCCAGACATAAACACGGACCCGGACCCAGGCACGGACACGGACCCAGACATAAACACAGACACGGACCCGGACATGGACCCGGACCCAGACATAAACACGGACCCAGACATAAACACGGACCCGGACCCAGACATAAACACAGACACGGACCCGGACATGGACCCGGACCCAGACATAAACACGGACCCAGACCCGGACCCAGACACAGACCCGGACACGGACCCAGACATAAACACGGACCCAGACCCAGACACGGACACGGACCCGGACATGAACACGTGCGTGCATGTGTGTGTGTGTGTGTGTGTGGGCTTGTGTGTGTGTGTGTGTGTGTGTGTTGTGTGTGTGCATGTGTGGGTGTGCGTGTGTGTGTGTAATGCAACCACAAGGAGTCACAATCCAGTGAACACTTGTGTCGGTCCCAAGTCCGGATAAATGCAGAGGGGTTGTGTGAGAGTTAAAAACAAAATGAACATGTAAATCACAGAAATATAGATAGATAGACGGATGGATAGATAGATATGAACTGGAAACCTCAAATGAAAGTGGTAGAGAACAAGAGAGCAAAGATCCTTAGATTCCTGTTTACTATTTCAGCCACTTGGTTGTGGCGCTCCAAGTATGCTTTCCCGGCTTCCATCCTGAGCTTCCAGGATGAGCGCTTCTGTGCGGTCCTGTAGGTCAGCCCTTTCTCGCCATTGGTTGGACTTGTTGATATCAGCCACTTCAGTTATGGTTCAGTGGTACATCCCATGCAGGGGCTTGTCCTCCCATGAGGATCTGTCCTCCAGCACCTCATCCTCTGTTGTCCATTGCCTGAGACATTCACTGTCAGTTGGGGCCTTGAGCTTGATGTATTCATGCATCTTGGATGTTTCATCCTGGATAGTGGCTTTAACACTCACTAGTCCTCGGCCTCCTTCCTTGTAGCTAGTACACAGTCTCAGGGTGCTGGATTTGGGATGGAACCCTCCATGTATGGTAAGGAGCATCCGTGTCTTATCATCCATGGTCTGCATCTCGTCCTTGAGGCTTGGAGTTTCCTACCCCTGCTGTGGTGGGACAGGATGAAAAGCAAACTGTTTGCCAGAAATCGCCAGGACATCATTTCTGGGTGAGCGTAACCACTGTTTGGTCTTTGTCTTCTCTGCTCCTGTCATTGAGTGTCCGTTTTGCTAATGTCAAACTTAGTGTTCTCTGGTTTGGTTTTAAACATCCTAAGTATCTTGCTGACATGCTGTCCTTTAGACTTGATTCGTACAAATTCCAGATCATTACGGTTTACGGAAGTAAATAAAACTAAATCAAAGAATATTTTGAGTGAAGAACTGGTATTTTTGAAAGAAAAGGACTGAAAAAGGACTTTTTGAAAGTCCTGCATTTGTAAAAAGTGAGTGTTTCATGAAAAAACTTCAGTTTTTTATGGTTCTGATTTTTGTTTTATAAACCCACTCAAAAATAAACCCCTCCAGACTTTTTGTTGGCATATTCTGACATTTGGTTTTCCAACTAGAGATTGTTTGTCACATCTTTCTGCCTTTAAGCCCCTTTCACTACAAAAACACAACATCCTCACATCAGATTTGAGTTGCCGTGACTTTATTGTGCTTCCTATTTAAATGACATACCATTTTAGGCAGGGCGACATGATAGCGCCTCCCTCGTGCTTTCCTGTACTCTTCATTTAAACCTTCCAGTTGGAATATTTTATCATATTTTCCTAACAGTCATAGTTTGAATTATATGTTCACCAATGGAGAAACTGCAATTAAAATTCCACCTGAAAGACAGAAGGGGTTTGTTTAACCTGACATCAAATTAACCCAAGGAGGAGTTTACTTAATCGTTTAAGACCAAAGATAACCCGTGAGTCTTCGACCGTTTAAGCAATCAATGTGAATGATTCTGGTGCAGCTTTTTACCGACATGCAATACTACAAACACAAAATGTGAATAACCACGCAAACTTGCTTTTCTGCGCTTCAGAATCAGCTGATTTATGTGGATTCTGTAAACACTTCACTATTAGAAAGTGTTGCATGTCTGCACAAGGCAGATGTTCTCTGCTTCAGATTCCATTTGGAATAACGTGAGTTGCTCAAAAGGTCAAAGCTTACGACAGAAAGTGCGATAACTCCTTTTCTCCAACACAATGAGACACTGAGGTTCTCATCTGAACAGAACACTCCATGAGTCTGCCATGCCCTCTCTGGGTGGGTGGAGTGCTCCTTCCCCAAGTGGAGGAGTTGAACTATGTTGGGTCTTGTTCACGAGTTAGTGAAGATTGGCGTGTGAGATTGAAAGGCGGATTGAGGCTCCAAAACTCTGCTATGGTCATGAGCTCTGGGTCATGACCGAAAGAACGAGGTCCCGGATACAAGCAGCTGAAATGAGCTTTCTCTGGAGGGTCGCTGGGCGCTCACTTAGAGATAGGAGGAGAAGCTCTGTCATCTGGAGGGAGCTCGGACTAGCACCCCTGCTCCTCCTCATCGAGAGGATGTAGTTGAGGTGGCTCTGGCATCTGGTCCGGAATAAACACTACTGTCTTTGAACTACAGAGTTTTCTCCGGGTGCTCTGGTGTCCCTCTGGCCCCAAAAAACTCTTCAAAGTAAAAGTAGAAAGCACTAAAAAGATTTATTAATAAAAAAACAAAGTTCCCCTGAAGTTTATGTGTGTACCTTTGCATGTATCACAAAAATAAAATGTTGTGAATGTATATATATGTGTTTTAAATGTCTATATTTATCTATAAATGTAAGTGTCTGCCTGCGTCTGTGTGCGTGTAGGTGTGTGTGTGTGAGTGTGTGCGTGCGTTTGAGTGTGAGTGTGTGCGTGTAAGTGTGTGCGTGCGTGTGTGCATGCGTGCGTGTGTGCATGCGTGCGTGAGTGTGCACGTGCGTGTGTGTGCGTGTAAGTGTGTCCGTGCGTGTGTGCGTTTGTGTGCAAGTGTGTGTGTACGTGTGTGCATGCGTGAGTGTGTGCGTGCATGCGTGTGTTTGTGACTGTGGGTGCGTGCGTTTGTGTGTGCGTGTGTGTGACTGTGTGAGTGTATGCGAGTGTGCGTGCGTTTGAGTGTGAGTGTGTGCGTGTAAGTGTGTGCGTGCGTGTGTGCATGCGTGCGTGTGTGCATGCGTGCGTGAGTGTGCACGTGCGTGTGTGTGCGTGTAAGTGTGTCCGTGCGTGTGTGCGTTTGTGTGTAAGTGTGTGTGTACGTGTGTGCGTGCGTGCATGCGTGTGTTTGTGACTGTGTGTGCGTGCGTTTGTGTGTGAGTGTGTGCGTGTAAGTGTGTGCGTGTAAGTGTGTGCGTGTAAGTGTGTGCGTGTAAGTGTGTGCGTGTAAGTGTGTGAGTGCATGTGTGTGAGTGTGTTTGTTTGTTTGTGTGTGCGTGCGTTTGTGTGTGAGTGTGTGCGTATAAGTGTGTGCGTGTGTGTGCGTGTAAGTGTGTCCGTGCGTGTGTGCGTTTGTGTGTAAGTGTGTGTGTACGTGTGTGTGTGCGTGCATGCGTGTGTTTGTGACTGTGGGTGCGTGCGTTTGTGTGTGAGTGTGTGCGTGTAAGTGTGTGCGTGTAAGGGTGTGTGTGCGTTTGTTTGTTTGTGTGTGCGTGCGTTTGTGTGTGAGTGTGTGCGTATAAGTGCGTGTGTGTGTGTGCGTGGGTGCGAGTGTGTGCGCGTAAGTGTGTGCGTGCGTGTGTGTGCGTGTAAGTGTGTGCGTGTGTTTGTGCGTTTGTGTGTGAGTGTGTGCGTATAAGTGTGTGTGCCTGGGTGCGAGTGTGTGCGTGTAAGTGTGTGCGTGTATTTGTGCGTGTGTGCGTGCGTTTGTGTGTGAGTGTGTGCGTGTAAGTGTGTGTGTACGTGTGTGCATGCGTGCGTGAGTGTGCGCGTGCGTGTGTGTGTGAGTGTGTGCGTGCATTTGTGTGTAAGTGTGTGCGTGTAAGTGTGTGTGTGTGTGCGTGCGTGTGAGTGTGTTTGTTTGTTTGTGTGTGCGCGTGTGCGTGCGTTTGTGTGTGAGTGTGTGCGTATAAGTGTGTGCGTGTGTGTGCGTGGGTGCGTGTAAGTGTGTGCGTGCGTGTGTGTGCGTGTAAGTGTCTGCGTGTAAGTGTCTGCGTGTAAGTGTCTGCGTGTAAGTGTCTGCGTGTGTTTATGCGTGTGTTTATGCGTGTGTGCGTGCGTTTGTGTGTGAGTGTGTGCGTATAAGTGTGTGCGTGTGTTTGTGCGTTTGTGTGTGCGTATAAGTGTGTGCGTGTGTGTGCGTGGGTGCGAGTGTGTGCGTGTAAGTGTGTGCGTGTAAGTGTGTGCGTGTGTTTGTGCGTGTGTGCGTGCGTTTGTGTGTGAGTGTGTGCGTGTAAGTGTGTGTGTACGTGTGTGCATGCGTGCGTGTGTGCATGCGTGCGTGTGTGCATGCGTGCGTGAGTGTGCACATGCGTGTGTGTGAGTGTGTGTTGGTGCGAGTGTGTGTGTGTGCGTGGGTGCGTGCATGCGTGTGTGTGCGTGTAAGTGTGTGCGTGCGTGAGTGTGTGCATGCGTGCGTGAGTGTGCGCGTGCGTGCGTGTGTGAGTGTGTGCGTATAAGTGTGTGCGTGTGTTTGTGCGTTTGTGTGTGCGTATAAGTGTGTGCGTGTGTGTGCGTGGGTGCGAGTGTGTGCGTGTAAGTGTGTGCGTGTAAGTGTGTGCGTGTGTTTGTGCGTGTGTGCGTGCGTTTGTGTGTGAGTGTGTGCGTGTAAGTGTGTGTGTACGTGTGTGCATGCGTGCGTGTGTGTATGCGTGCGTGAGTGTGCACATGCGTGTGTGTGAGTGTGTGTTGGTGCGAGTGTGTGTGTGTGCGTGGGTGCGTGCATGCGTGTGTGTGCGTGTAAGTGTGTGCGTGCGTGAGTGTGTGCATGCGTGCGTGAGTGTGCGCGTGCGTGCGTGAGTGAGTGTGCGCGTGCGTGCGTGTGTGAGTGTGCGCGTGCGTGCGTGTGTGAGTGTGCGCGTGCGTGTGTGTGAGTGTGCGTTGGTGCGAGTGTGTGTGTGTGTGCGTGGGTGCGTGCATGCGTGTGTGCGTGTAAGTGTGTGCGTGCGTGAGTGTGTGCATGCGTGCGTGAGTGTGCGCGTGCATGTGTGTGTGAGTGTGTGCGTGCGTGTGTGCGTGCGTTTGTGTGTGAGTGTGTTTGTGTGTGAGAGACATTCCTGGCCCCACTCAGTGTCCTTAGTAACAAAACGAGGCATTCACTGTAAACCTGTTTAATATTCCCTCTGTCTCAGTAACGCTCACAGCCGTCTCTAAGCCTGTTATGTCGCCCCTCCCCCCTGTCCTTAAAGTGAGCGTTAATGATTCATCTGATCAGGACTGAGCTTCCTTCTCTAAAACAAGTCCTCTGACTGAGAGGGCTGTACACAAACCCCCGGCCGGAGCCTGCACACATTCCTGCTTTCATCACAGCCTTTCCAGGAAAATTCAGCTCCAAGGAGCACAGAGTCGGTTTTTCCGCACCTCAAACTGTGGCCAGTTCATGCTCATGCCGGGTCCGTGGGCGTTCCTCCACCAGCGCAGGTCTTCGCTGTCGTTGGCTGCTCGGATGGTCTGACCCAGGTCCCGGTACAGGCCTTTGAAGCTGAGGACAGAACAGCAAACCTTCAACATCCAGCTCTGTTTTATTTAAATCTTTTCACCAGACGGGCTCTGCTCATAGCTAGAACTAAGGTTGTGTCTGAGCACATTCTCATTCGGATGGAAGAAGTAATCAACTGGACTGAGTTGATCTGCTTCTCACACTTCTCCACAGTCTTCTTTGCACTTGTGGTTCATCCACTCTAGTGTCTGCAGGATCACTTCTGTTTATTGTTTATTGAAGCTTTTCCTTCAACTGTTTCTCAAAGACGGAGACCAAGTCCTTTTTAAGGGAGGCTTTTATGTTTTAGGTAATCAAAGCCAGCTCGATGACAGGCTCTGTGAGTTCCCGTTTCATGCCTGCTGCATCAAACGTCCACCATGAAACTTGAATCAGGGTGGGGTTGTGGAGGCCAGCAGGTTCTCTGTCATTAGCTGGGATGGGTCCCAGCGTCTCTTCCCAAAACTCAGCCACAAAAGTTTGTTCAATCAGTGAAAGAGCCAGTACAAACTTCACTGCTGTGTAACTACGTTTCTAAAGGCTTTTTTTAAAGGTCAACTTCAGTCGTATTTGCATTTGAACCAAAGCTGTTCGAATAAGATGAGGGTCAGCAGTTAATGGATGACAGCAGGAGTTTCCCATTAACTGCTGTGTACACAAATTGTGAAACGATACCAGTGAAAGCTCTGCATTGCAACTTTGACAGAAATGTGAGGGCGGTGTCCGTTGGGGGCTTTGTTGTACCTCTCTTTGGCAGACAGGTCGAGGTGTGCGTGGACGTCCAGCAGAGCTTCTTTGAAGAATCGTAGCCTCTTGCGCTCGGCCTCCTGAGTGAGGTCAAACACCTGCTCCATGTCCTCCATGTAACGAGGGTTGCAGCGGTTCAGCTCCTCCAGAGCCTTCTGGTAGCGCTCCTTTGCCTGACAAACAACCAGACCGAACACACACTTTAGAAAAGTCTGGGTGTCTGATGGAATTCCATACAAAATGGGCACAGTTGTGCTCATACGTTTACACACCTTGGAAGCAATAAGGATTTCTTGGTCTTTTCTCATGGTCCATGAATGATAACACAAAAAAGGTTTTTCCACTCACAATGAAGCCGTTTATCATCAAAAATTCTGTTTACCCTTTTTCAATCCTACTGGCAACAGAAACTTCCCAAATGACCCTGTTAAAAAAGCTTACATCCCCTGATGACTTTGTTCTGAAAACATGAAGACCAGCTGATCCAGAAGGGTTTGAATGACAGCTAAAGGTAACCATCCTCACCTGTGACTCGTTTGACTGTAACCAATGTGTGCACAAAACCTCTTTGAGTTTCAGGCCTCCCAGGAGACTCTTGCGTCCTTCATTTAGTGATGCACTGACATTTCTGGATCCTGAGTTATGGGGAAAGCTAAAAGGCTGTCAAAAGATCTACGGGAAAAGGTAACTGAACAAAACAGAAAAGAGATGCAAGGAGATTTCCAAGGAACTGAGAATGCCAGTCAGCAACGTTAAACCTTTATCAAGAAGTGGACAGCAAGAGGTTCTGTTGAAACCAAACCACGGTCACAAACATTTCTGTCACAACTGCCACACAACCATATGGGATATATGAGCAATCAGTTCAGCAAAGGCTCTATATAACAAACACTACAGATAACCAACAATCCCCAAAATGAACACCCTGTGGAATGAAAAAATCCACCCAACAGTCGCTCTATATGTAACAAACGATCCCGATTACAAACAACCCACAAAATGAAGCACTTCTAGATCTTTTTCAGCTTTGGATTCCTTTCATTTCTGCATGCTGACGGACAGGTTCCTGAAAGGTTTCTGTCATATTGGTCATTGATTTCAAATGTTTTGTTTTAAAAATCTTCTCAATATGTTGTGTTGTCATTCTTGTGCTGTTCCCTATGGCTCAGTCACCAGAGCCTTCTGTCTTCTACCATCAACGGTTGGTTCCCAGAAGGTTCTGTCTTTTAATACAATCTCAAAACGGCATCGTTTATATCCTCTTTGGTATATGAGGGAAGTCTATTGAGTGAGTTGTCTTTTTAATTGACACTCTGATCTCACTGAGGTGGCGAGCAGCTTCACAGGACTTTGGGTCAAGGCCCTACGAAGAGGGATAACCAGCAGCTCCACACAGGTCCACATGTCACAACGGTCTTTTTTGCAGCTCATTCAGGTAGCAGAGTGTTCACTAAATACAACACGTCCTCCAATGTCGACCTACACACAGGTTGTCATTAATACCTGTTTGTGAACAAAAATAGCTCCTTTAGGATTTCAAATATCAAGCTCGCTTACCGTTCTTGAGGTTACTTGGCTCATATATCGGCAAGTTAACCAAGCAATAAAACCAGTTCCTTAAAAGCCTTTAAAATGTGTTTTTTAAATCTGTTTAAATATCAAGTCACAAATCTGGATATTCTATTCTTAAGATCAGCTTTGTTAAAAGGTGCTGCCTGACCCGACTGGGCTTCGGCTGATCCAGACTCGGAGGATTTCCCTGTTTTTCCCTCATCTCCACTACGGCTGCAGAGCAGGAGGAGGCGAGTCCATTCATGTTTCAGAAGAACAAAACACACACAGGTTGACTTACCGGACCAGCTGACACACCCAGACAGGCTCCAGGGTGTGTGTGTGCGTGTGTGTGTGTGTGCGCGTGTGAGTGTCGTACCTTTTCTGCCTCCTGGCTGCAGCGCTCTGTGCGGTTGGTGTATTTGCGAACTTCCTCCTGGGACTTGGACGGGTCGGCCTTGGCGTGCGTTTCCCTGTTGGCTGCTGTCCACTCCTCCTTCTTGGCCTGATGGTAGCTCTTCTTACTGGACTCCACCTGGGAACACACACGAGAAGAACGCTAAAGGACTGAGATCTACGATTTTTACTACAGTTTTGCCTGCAGCTAAAGAAAAAAAAAGTTAACATAACGCAACAGGATGACAAGAGTCAATTCTTTTTATCTTAAAAGGGTCAAAGACCAAAGTATTTTTGAACTTTATTCCACAAAAAATGTAATGTCACATTACCTACTTTTGTAGTTTAATTAAAACAGGAAACACAAATGTTTAATCGCAATTTCTATATTCTAATCAACTGAATGTCTTCATTTAAAATGAGTAGCCGCTGGAGCTCTCAGAGTTAGACGGAAAAACGGCTAAAAAATGTAAGAACCTTTAAGGAGATGGAGTTGGGAAAACATCTAAAAAGGTCAAACTTTGTTGATATCAGGTTTGTGACCTCACCACACATGAAGTATTCTTAAAGAGTCTATCAGAAGCAAAGATGGAGAGAGGCTCAGATGACCTGGGAGAAAGGTTTTTGAAATATTTACAACCTGGAATCTACAGAGCAGAACATTACCATAAGAAAAACAGAGGGAATCTGTACGTCACAGATGAGGGAAAGCATGGTTAGTGGATGTCTGTGGAGAATCCCACTTCAGCGTGACTGTGGTGACCTTCAAGACTCAGAGTTCAGTTAAAGGCAGCATCTGTGATGGTACTGGGGGGGGCTTGAAGCAGATAGAAATGCGAAAAGATCCATAAAGGTTTCTATGGAGCAGACGATGTACTTTTCAGCAGGATGAGGAAGAACCACAGACTGCAGGTTAACAGCAGCATGGCTTCCTCCTGGCAGACTGAAGGAACTCGCTGCAGTCCACATCCTTCCCAAACAGAGAACATCTGGAGCTTCACACAAAGAATATAAACACTAATCCCACAAAACTCAATGCTCACAGCTCTTCTTAGTGTTTGAAAAGGGAGGAGATGCCAAGCATGGTAACCATGGTAACCAAGCCAGGATGTTTGCAGCCGAGGGACTGGAATATCAAAAGCAGACACATCTCTTCCATAAAGTCCCATCCAGAAATGGGCGGAGCCTCACCTCCTTCAGCTTGCGGACCCAGGGTTTCTGAGCTTTGCGGAAGCCGTCGTCTGCATCCTTGGTTTCTCTGAGGCCGCCCATCATCTGCTTGTGGAAAGCATCTTTCTGCCAGTTACGCACCTTCTCACTGTCTTCAACCGCCAGCCGCTGGCGCAGCTCCATGTGCAGCTCGCTGAGGCTATCAGCCGCCTGCATGAAGGCGTGCCATGCCTTCTCCAGAGTGCCATACTGGGGCCCTGAGTAAAACATGTCCCAATGGAGCCACTTTAGTTCTTTTAATTGTAGTCTTTCTCATTTGGGTTAGAAGGTCAAACGTTTAACAGACGTGAAACTGACCTTTTTCAACGATGCCCCTCCACCTCTTGGCCCAGTCACTCAGCTGGAGCGAGTAGCTCTTCTCGATCTTAGCTCGTTCCTGAAAGCAGCTGATGAGCTCTCCACAAAGCCGGTGACCATCATCGATTCGCTTTACCGTCCTTTTGTAGTTTCCAGGCTGGAAAAACGCAAACCAGCCACCAGTGAGCATGACACCAGAAAAAGATTTTGTTCTAAAATATTATAAACTAAGTATAACTAAAAGAGGTGGAGAACCACTGCCTCTGTCTGACATCAGTTTGCACCTGTCAGTCAAACATCCTGTCCTCTTACTGCTTTCCTCACTATCAGAAATCTGAAACCAAACTAAAACTATGCATCAACAACAGTTACTTACAAGACTTTCAAAAAGCAGTAGATTAAAGGGTTTGTCCCCAGCAAGAAAGAATCGATTTCATTGCATTTGATCTCAGATAAACATAAATTAATCTGAGTTTCGTTAAAATGCCTGATCTTTGTGCAGACCTTTACATCTCCTTGTAATCAACTGAAGGTGTTGGTGAGTTTAGAAATGACTCCAAACCAAAGTTTATGTCCAGAAACATCACAGTTTTAGCTGGAAAATGGTGGAAAAGCACGTGTGGGTCAGGGGATCAATTCCCAAGACCCTCAATTCCACACTGCCATCCATGTCACTTTGAATGATCTGAATGATGAAAAGCAGCCTGAGAGGAAGAAGCTGATGTGAAATGCGGGTGGTCAGGTCTAACACCCAGAGAGTCCGAAGAACATAAAACCCTCCTGATGATCTGAAGCCGACCTTAAAGAGCAGAACACGCATGGTAGGAGGGAGTCTGTCGGGTTTGCAAGGAGGGAAAAGTGTGACCGGGAAGAGGCTTTACCTCCCAGAAGCTGTCCGAGCTCCCGAGCGTGCCCAGGTCTCCATTTGAAGACATGTTGGGGTCAACCTTGCAGCACAGAATGATGGCGGCTGCACAAAAGACTGTTGAAAACAAAAGGAGATATAAACATGTCCATCAGTCACTCTTTCTTCTGAAAACAGAATATGACTACTTTTTTAATCACTTCTGTGTGACAGAAGCCTATCTGTCAAAAAACCCCACAACTTAAGATGTTATTTATTTATTCTGACATTCACTGATCAATGTCCTCCAGGCAACCATCAAGTCTGCAAACACATGAAACTTCAGTAAAGAATGGGATTCATCTTAAGCTGTAATGTCTGTAAAGCATGAGGGCTGCATGAAACCAGGAGTTTAGATTAAAAAAAAAAAGGTTTAGAAAATGTCAACTCCCACAGGATTTGAAGAAGAATCCCATCCATTTTTTAAACACCAAAAGTCGTTAGCAAATGAGATCAACAAGAGGTGAAAGCTACTGTTTAGATTTTAAAAAAATCATAAGCCACGACCCTTAACCTGACAAGAGAATGTGATTCAAAGTCCCATTTCCAGGACTTTGAAATGCTTCTTATGAAGCCACGCCTTCATGACCCGGGCAGCGTGTTTGGGATGGATGTCATGCTGAAAGACCCAGCCATGTCTCATCTTCAATGCTCTTGCTGATGGAAGGAGGTTTTCACTCAAAATCTGACAATAAGTGGCCCCATTCATTCTTTCTATTATACGGATCAGTCGTCCTGGTCGTCCAGCCCTAAAGCATGATGCTTCCACCCCCATGCTTTACAGTTGGTATGGTGTTCTTTGGATGCAGCTCAGCATTCTGTCTCCTCCAAACACGAGTAGAGTTCTTACCAAAAAGTTCTATTTTGGTTTCATCTGACCGTAGGACATTCTCTCGTTCCTCTTCTGGATCATTTAATGCTCTCTAGCAAACTTTAGACGGGTCTGCACATGTACTGGCTTTAGCAGGGGGACACAACAAAAATAGCTAGCAATATTGGAGCTATCCAATCCTACAGTTTTAATCCAGATACGGAAAGTGTTCAGACCCACTTACATTTTTCACTTTGTATTATTGCAGCCGTTTGCTAAAATCATTTCAGTTCATGTTTTTCCTCATTGATGTACACACAGCACCACATATTGACAAAACACACAGAAAATGTTTGACATTTTTGAAGATTTATGAGAAAACCTGAAATATCACTTGGTCTTAAATATTCAGAGCCTTTGCTCAGTATTTAGTAGCAGCACCTTTTGATGAGTCTTTTTGGGAAAGATGCAACAAGTTTTTCATTCCTGGATTTGGGATCCTCTGTCATTCCTCCTTCAGATCCTCTCCAGTTCTGTCAGGTTGGATGGTAACGTTGGTGAACAGCCATTTTCAGGTCTCTCCAGAGATGCTCCATTGGGTTTAAGTCAGGGCTCTGGCTGGAACATTCAAGAACAGTCACAGAGTTGTTGTGAAGCCACTCCTTGGTTATTTTAGCTGTGTGTTTAGGGTCATTGTCTTGCTGGAAGGTGAACCTTCAGTCCAGTCTGAGGTCCTGAACACTCTGGAGAAGGTTCTGGTCCAGGATATCCCTGTATTTGTACTGCATTCATCTTTCCCTCCATTGAAACCAGTCATCCTGTCCCTGCAGCTGAAAACACCCCCACAACATGATGCTGCCACCACCATGCTTCACTGTTGGGACTGTATTAGACAGGTGATGAGCTGTACCTGCTTTTCTCCACACATACAGCTTAGAATTAAGGCCAAAAAGTTCTATCTTGGTCTCATCAGACCAGAGAATCTTATTTCTCACCATCTTGGAGTCCTTCAGGTGTTTTTTAACAAACTACATTCAGGTTTTCATGTATTTTGCACTGAGGAGAGGCTTCCATCGGGTCATTCTGCCATAAAGCCCCGACTGATGGAGGCTGCAGTGAAGGTTGACTTTCTACAACTTTCTCCCGACTGCATCTCTGGAGTTCAGCCACAGTGATCTTTGGGTTCTTCTTTATCTCTCTCATCAAGACTCTTCTCCTCCGATAGATCAGTTTGGCCGGACGGCCAGTTCTAGCAAGGGTTCTGGTCGTCCTGAACATCTTCCATTTAATGATTATGGAGGCCACTGTGCTCTTAGGAACCTTCAGTGCAGCAGATATTTTTTGTAACCTTGACCAGATCTGTGCTTTGCCACAATTCTGTCTCTGAGCTCTTCAGGCAGTTCCTTTGACCTCATGATTCTCATTTGCTCTGACATCACTGTGAGCTGGAAGGTCTTATATAGACAGATGTGTGACTTTCCTAATCAAGTCTAATCAGTAGAATCAAACACAGCTGGACTCAGATGAAGGTGTAGAACCATCTCAAGGATGGTCAGAAGAAATGGACAGAACCTGAGTTAAATATATGAGCGTCACAGCAAAAGGTCTGAATACTTAGAACCGTCTGATATTTCAGTTTTTCTTTTTGAATAAATCTGCAAAAATGTCCAAAATTCTGTGTGTTTATTTATCAATATGTGGTGCTGTGCTCATTAATGAGGAAAAACATGAACTGAAATGATTTTAGCAAATGGCTGCAATATAAAAAACAGTGAAAAATTTAAGGGGGTCTGAATACTTTCCGAGAATTAAAATGAAAACTATTTTCTTATTTAAAAAAAAATGTAAAAAATAAATTGCATAAAAAATAAATTATAAATAGTATGTACACATCTGTAATGTCTTCCAACTGTAAACTCATTAAAACCTACTGAGAAAACAAGGACAGATATACTAGAGGACTGCAGTTTGACAGAAAATGTACTTTTTTCCTATTCTGCCTCCAGGAGATTCATTTTTATATGAAATAATAACAAAAACTGCATAAAAACATATCGTTTTAGGTTCTTGTGTCATTTTTAATAAAGATGCAGCACTCTCATCAGGGGATATTTTTGTCAGCTCTGTAATGTTAGACACAGCTGATAAAGTTTAATTTAAAATTGATTTATGTCTGTTATTGTATTTAGAAAACACAGTTCTTAACAAATGTCTCATAAATTAAGTTTGTTGAATTTATCTGCCACGTCTTAAAGTCCGCTCAATGGAAATTTGATCAGACTTTAAACCAGTTTGTGGTCGCAAACTAGTGACAAGCGGCACAGCTTGTTGGCATAACACTGGTGGTAGCATGTTAGCATCAGCGCGTAACAACCTCGCTGTCTCCAAATCAACACTTTTTTATTAAACTCCCTGTTGCTGCTTCGAGTCCAGCAGGTTTATCCTCCATTTCCGTTCGGATCCCGTTAAAAAACCACCAATTGCTGCTGCTCTGTCAATCTAAACTAAACGCTACACAGACAAGTGTAACGGAAGCTACAGGAGTGGGTGTGGGGGTGTTACGAGTACACTTTTAAGTATTGCAAAACAAGCTTTTTTTTTTCCTCGGCCTCCCGGAAGAAGCTTCTCTGCTTGCTGCCGCTTTCGTGTCTGGTCATTGCAAGACACAGACGGGCTGACTTTACTGGGAGCAATGGAAGCCTAAGAATGCAGAGAGCTGGGAAAATAAAATCACAATTTTCCCCAAAATAAATTGTCTAAAACAACAAATTTGAATTAATCAATTAAATCGATTAGTCGCCCATCCCAACGTTTTGTTTGATACATTCCATCTTTATAAAACTTCATTAACATGTGGGCTTTGCATGTCCCAAGTGGACATGAAAATACTTTGAAGGAAACGTCCCACCCAGACCATGTATTTCTCTCACTGTAACGACACGTTTGCTCACAGCCTCTCAGCATTGGAAACAGCATGGCGCTAACATCAGTTCAGCTGTAACCTTGGTGAGGTCTGCAGGGAACAATGCAATCCTGCCAGCAGCAGAAGTCAGGGCGAGCACTCACATGTATCCCAACCACACACATCCACATTCTAAAGTCATTATATATCATACATCTGTATGGTAGAGGGTCACGCACTTTAGTTCAGAAGGAGCTCAAGATTGGGCAACACCTCTAGTGGAAACACTAACAGACGGACGGTCTGACCCTCACAAACGTGTTGGAAATTACAGAACAGTGTGTTTCTGTCACAGGAGAGGAGAAAGTATGCAGGAAGCAGGCGAGGAATCTGCCACAAACATGTAAGAACATGTAGACACAAAAATGACTTTGCCCTGGGACACTAATTACTACCTTTATAGAGCAGAAACATCACTGGGAGCAACCAGATCATCTGAAAACTTCTGAACTTTCCTTGAGGGTCATATTTTTAAGGCACAAGCTGTCCTCAGGCACACACTGCCGCGAGGCAACAGCTGATCCCAGCTGGCCGAAGCGCTGAGGAGCCAACAACACTTCTTTGAAAGACTACAGGGATGGGTAAAGATTCAAGAAATTGTGGAGAAAAACTGGCCAAATGTTGTCTGCTGAGAAAAACATTGTACCGTGTTTGCATTTTGAGTCGTTGTTCGTAATGATGACAGCGCACAATATTTGTGGCTGCAGACGGATCCAACCAGACAATCTACAGTGAGGATCGAAAATGCAGGTACCCCAGGTCAAATGTTATATTACTGTACATAAACAACCCAAGACTGAAACAGCTCTTTAAGGCAGCAGTTTACACAAAGACATTCTTTTACATGTAAAAAGTAGGCTTTATTTCCATCATTTATCCTTTAAAAACAACAGGAAACAAATTCATGATGTGTGCAAACCTTCTACTGCCCCCTTTAGTAAGTATCACAGCTTGTAAAGGTTTTTTGTAGCAGCCAAGAGTCTCTCAGTTCTTGTTTGAGTTACCTTCTTCCATTCTTCTTTCCAAAAGTCTTCCAGTTCTGTCAGATTTCTGGGATGTCTGTTCCTCACTGCTCTTTTCAGGTCTATCCATTATATTTTCAATGATGTTGAGGTCAGGTGATTGGGAAGTTCACTGCAAAACCTTCAGTTTCTGTCTCTTAATGTAAGACAGTGTGGATTTGGAGGTGTGTTTAGGATTATTATCATTTGGAGAAAACATTCTTTCTTCAACTTTTTCACAGATGGTATCAAGTTAGTGTCCAACATTTGTTGAAATCTGGTGGAATCCATTCTTCTTCTACTGGTGAAATGGTTTGGATTTGCTTTACTCACAATCCTGTGAGCTGCTGTGTCTGAGATTTTTCTTGATCTTCCAGATTTTGCTTTAACTTCCATTGTTCCTGTTGACTGTCGTTTCATTAATGACATTCTGAACAGAGGATATCAGCATCTGAAAAGGCTTTGCTCTTTTCTTACAGCTTCTCCTGCTTTGTGAGCATCAACTATTTTCAGTTTCATTGTTCTGGACAACTGCTGGAAGAACCCATGATGCTGATTGTTGGGGTAAGGTCACATGATCAGATTATTTACAATCTTTCAGATTAAAATCAACTGGTCTTTGCAAACCATGATGGTGAACAATCCATGACACTGTCAGGTCTCAGCTGTTCCTGATGGGGCGCTGCATACTATACATTCTCCAGGGTGTCCAAACTTTTGCACATAAACATTATTTTGTTTTCTGTTATTTTGAAAAAGTAAATGATGGAAATAAAGCCTCATTGTTGTTGCCATAGGTCTCATCTGTAAACTGATGCCTTTAGGAAATTCTTCAGTCTTTCCTTGGGTTCTTTATGCACAATGATAGAACATTTTACCTGGGGTGTCCAAACTTTCCATCCCCACTGTACAGTGAAGCTCTAAGGAAATCTGGTATGCCCAGACAGGAAAGATGGCTTGTTCTAAAACAGCAATCAGTTTTACAGAAAACGTTCTGTCTTTAAACAATAATTTGATTTAAAAACAGCAACATTTTTAACATACTGTTTTAGCTCTCTAGTATTCATGTTATGATATTCTGCAGGTCGACTTGCTTTATCCAGACTTTTCGCCTTCCTTTTGTAAACAGCTTTCTCAGCCCGTCACCTTATAGGATTGTTTCAAGAGGTCAAGTCTCCAGGCGGTTTGTAATCCTGACAAGACTATGCTTGAACACTCTCCTGCTTCTTATGGGGGGTGAGAGGTAGTGCAGAGGCATAAGGGGCTTTAAAAGGTATACAGATGATTAACAGAAGGGTTGGGATGTGGCAGACAGGCATAAGGAGGTGTTATGGGGGGATTAGAGACAGTCGAGCAGCATACAGAGGTGTTTCAGGGATGTAGAAGGAGGTAAAGAGGCATAAGGAAGGGTTACAGGAAGGTTTGGATGTGATACAGAAGCATACAGAGGCATTACAAAGAGAGGTGGAATAGAGGCATAAGAATGTGTTGCAAGGGGATTATAGGCAGTATATAGGTATACAGAAGCGTCACAGTGGCATTACAGAGGCATTATGGGGGTTTGGAGGAGGTGCAGATGCATAGATAGAGGTTTGAAGGTCACACAGAGACATACACAGGTGTTACAGGAGGATAGGAGTTTGTTCAAAGTTGTACAGAGCATTGACTGCTTATTCACTGGACATTTTAACCCCTCCCATCTCATGTTCCCAAACAGGAAGTACCATGTGGCTCCAAGAAGCCAAAATCCCATAGACTTTTATAGAGAAATAACAGTTATTACTCAGTCATTTTACTTATCAGAATAACCATTCTTGCTCTGAAACGTAACATCTTCTTGCTAATTTTTTTCATTATATTTTTTCTTTATCGTAAGTTATTCAAGTTATAAACTGACCAATCAGATGCCTCAGTAAAAGCATGTGGTTCCCGCTGGTCCCACCTCAAACGTTTGGTTGACAGCTTCTCCTGAGCCCGCTTTCAGTGGAAGGGATGTAAACTTTAAACAAGCTCACTCATGATTGGCGATTGTAGTTCCCTTAAAAACGTGACTCAGACCAACTTGGACCAATCACTGTCGACCGGATTCAAAATGACGACGCCCGTTTCAGGAAGCAATGGTAACGAATTGGGCATCATTTCGTGAAAGCCGGAGGTAATGCCTTTTCCAACACCTCACTTAGTCCAGTGATAATAAATGTATGAACAGAGGCATAAGAAGGCATTTCAGGTGAGGTTAGAAAGCGGTCCATAACATAATTTTATGCTGCAAGAGTTCCTTTCAGTGGCAAAAGTGTTATGGTATGTGATATGTTCTGAAATTAAACAAAGTTCTTAAAAAGAATTGGTCAATCTTGAATCGTTGAAGTTTAAAATCGATTTAATTAATTTATTTACCCAAAATCACTTAATATGTAATTAAATCCATCCACAAAAAATTGCAAATTCAGTGAGATCTAATAGCTAAAAAAACAAGTTTGCATTTTAGAAAAATTGGATTTTCCTTTCTGGAGCATGGCTTGTTGTGAATGTGACCTTATCCTGGCTAAGCCAATCAGATTGGAGTTTGTTATTTGGGGCGTGAGCTGGTAAGATCAGGATACCTGAGTGCAGGTAACAAGAGTTAGTCATTTTAATTTGACCATTTGATCTTCTTATTTAGACAACCAAGCTTCCAACATTGAAAGAGTTATGTCTGAAATTCAAAAAAAGATCATCCACAGCATAGAGACTGTTGTCAGCTCAGCTCCTGTCAGTGAGACAAAAGGACAAGAGGAGATGTCCTTCCACAAACAAAAACACAAAGAGTTCCCAATGTTCAGAGGAGTAAATAACGCTTTTATTGAACATACGTTCCTCCAATACAAACCTGCTAAAGATGAGAGGAGGAGTCAGATTCTGATTGTTGGTTTATCAAGAAGTGGGTCAGGCTAGTGATGAGGAGGAGGAGGGGATGAGGACGGTGTGACGAGTCCAGACAGTATAAGCTCCGCTGGAAAACTCCTGCCCATTAATCTGATTATTGTAAAGCAACAGTTCGCCTGCAGCTGCAGGCACCAGACTGCAATGCCACACAGGAGCCGGGGCTCGAACCCACTAGAAATGTAAAAGCAGGACAAGATCTCCTTCTTCCTGCAGTAAACAGGAAGCGGTGACCTTTTCAATGACACAAAGGTAGAACAGATGATGTTTCTGTAAATGCCCCTGATCTTAATGGGGGGGGGGTTCTCTTTTCAGGTCATTTTTGAGGCAAGAATTGATCATTTTACTGAGACTGTTGTGTTCTGCTTAGATAACCATTTATGCAAGTGAATAAAAACATGAATAATATATTCATATTTAAGTGAGTTTGTTCATGAAATTGGATCAACTCTGTGTTTTGGGAACCAAGTGTCTGCCAAGCTTGCATCTGATTCCAGTTTCAATCCAGTCACTGTTGAGTCTGATAAGCTGCTAAAGTTAGCAACTCTGTCTGTGAATTTTGCTGTCTGGAAGGAAAAACTGGCCTAAAATAAGAAATATGTACCACTGCGCAGCGGGTTTTCTGTTGGTTTTACCTCCATAGAAACCATTCTATTTTTTGGTCGCCTGGGGGTGACGAACAGGTCTACGTCATTTTTAGAGCACTCAGCAAAGTAAACTCCCACTCCCACGTTCCTAATATTTTCACATTCCATGTAATATTTTGCTCAGCTTAAGCAAGGGATTCAGGTGTTACAGGGAAAACACCACCACAGTAATGCCTTTCAAAATCTACAAACCTTAGAAACAACATTCTTGCAAAAGTAGCTTCCCAATGATGCTGGAGGAGTTGCGAGGCAATAGATCGAAATCACTAGAAGTTTATATTTGTAGAAGGTACCAAAAGGGATTTTCTTTGGAAAATTAAAGAGGGCAGCCTATACTCTAGGTCAAAGGTCAACAAAACTTTGTTTGTGGATGTGGACTTAACCTAGTGGTGTGTGTGAAATTCCGTGAAGAGCGCTTGAAAAACACATTTTTTCCCCCGCTTTTTATAAAAATGTAAAAATTACCAAAAAATGGCCCCCATCCTGCAGGGATATCTTCTCTGGATATCACGTATTTGAATATTTTTGAGCCCTATTCATTCACTTGATGATTTCTCTCACTGTGATGTCGTCATTTTTTGGACAGAAGTCTTAATGTCCAAAATTCTTTTTCAGCAGGTACCAAGTGTGTGTTCATTCTGGTGATTTTTTGAGTTCATGGTGGAGTGAATTTCTTTTCTCAGCGATGCATTAGGAAGGAAGAATTGTGAAAACAATCTGATACTTAAGCCCGGAGCTGCTACGGGACAAAATAACTTTATCTTGCTTTCGTTTTTAAACAGCTATCCCACATGACGTTAACGAGGCAGGATTTTATGTCCGTTTTCTTTTTTTTGCTTATGATTTAGCAGTTATGGGAAGAGTAAGGTGCATTCACACCAAACGAAATTCGCGCGGCCAATTTGCATGGCCTGCCCATTTCTCGAAAAAGGAGAATTCGCGAAAAATACATTCCCTGATCTTGCTGCCTTGTTTCACATGTGGGAGGAGCTAGCAGCTAATGTTTTTAGTCCTATTGCTACATAGAGCTAGCAGCTAAGTTTTTAGCCCTATAGCTACATAGAGCTAGCAGCTAATGTTTTTAACCTGCTTGCTACATAGAGCTAGCAGCTAATGTTTTTAGTCCTATTGCTACCTAGAGCTAGCAGCTAAGTTTTTAGCCCTATAGCTACATAGAGCTAGCAGCTAATGTTTTTAACCTGCTTGCTATATAGAGCTAGCAGCTAATGTTTTTTAACCTGCTTGCTACATAGAGCTAGCAGCTAATGTTTTTAGTCCTATTGCTACATAGAGCTAGCAGCTAATGTTTTTTAACCTGCTTGCTACATAGAGCTAGCAGCTAATGTTTTTAGTCCTATTGCTACATAGAGCTAGCAGCTAATGTTTCTGTGCGTCTGTTTCTTTCATTTACAATGTATGAGAGACACAGATGATGTTTAGGTTTTTTTTTTTTTTGAAGTGCTCTACAAGAACATCAGTCATCACGTCTCCATGTTTTGGTTCATAAGAACATTTAGTCTCCCTTTACCTACAGTGAGTTTCTCTCCTGCTGTGTCTGATTGACGAGCGTTTCTGCTGTGTTTCCGTCATAAAGAAGGTCTAAGCAGACTGCTTACTCATCCAGCAGCACTCCTGTCTGGCCGCGAGCTCCTCTCCCAGGAGCCGCTGAGCGAGCATGTCCACTAAAGGTCCTGCGACAGAGTGAACCCGCCTTCACCCAACAGTAACCGGGTCGGGCTCTGGAAACCCTACTGCCCAGAATGGGATACAGCAGGAGAAAATAAATGAAAGTTCAGGAGAATTATGGATCCATCATATCGGATGTTTTCTCCCCGCTGTAACTGAATAGGTCACAGGCCCTAAGTTGAATCCCTGCTTGGTTGGGAAGACTCGACACCCTCCCCAGAGTTCAGATTTTTTTAAACTCTGGCCAGCCGCGGTAGCCGCTCAGTTTGCACCACGTTGTTCAATTTGCGCTGTTTTCAGACTTTTGCGCAACGCCAGCCGCCCAATTCAAACCACAGAACATCAATTTGCATCTAAAGCATTGATTTTACATTGAAACTGGTCGCCTCTGCATATTATAGGTGTGTGTGCACCTTTACTGGTGAAGACTTCAATCATAAAGATTTTTTCCACAGTAAAGTTTTGTTCTGTAAACTTCCTGTCAAATTGTTTCATCTGTGAGACTTTATTTCATTCACTGCTGTATTACTGTGTTTATATTTGAAAAATGGTTTAAGTTTAAGTTTAGGGTTTTTTTCTGCACAAGTGATCTGATTTGTATGTTAAATAATTCCACTTTGAATTGACAATACGATACAGATCCTTTAATCTTTTCCTGTAAACCTTTGTAAAGTTGATGTTTTTATTTGCATGTTTTGTGCAGTTCATACAAACTTTGATTCGTCCTTTAACACAGCAATTCCACACGGTTTCATCTACAATGGACTGCAGAGACGACGTCTAAGTATCTAAACCCATTCATCTCATTATCTTGAGTGGTTGATTTGGATGTGGATGGAAAAACAGCTGACAGTTTGCCCATCATGGATTTCATTGTTTCTATGTCTTTATGGAGTCAGCAGACATGGTTTCACCATCATTAAGCGTTGGACGGTCAGTTAGCTGTAGCACTTTTCAGCAGCGCGATGGTCCCAGTCACAGGCCAATTTCTACCCAGCAATACTTTTCAAAAATGTGAATCTCCACATACGAGAAAGGAAAAGGAATCCCACTTAAACATAGCTCTTTGTGATTGACGATCAAACTGTTGCAACTTTATCTACACCCTTGTCCAAGTAAACAAACTACGGTTTAAAAGTGTATATTCCAAATGTTTGGTCGTTGCTGACTCGACAAAGTGCCACAGCTTGTTATGTAAAGTTTAGGATGTCACTGTCACAATGCAGCTGAATCAAAGAGCTGTGTGGGAGCTGCTGATTGAAATCCAACAGAATGAGAAAAGGACCATTTTCAAGGTTTTGTTTGCAGACCTGAATCAGAGCAAAGCTGCACCTTCGACTTTAGTCAAATATGGAATTTGTCTTTGCCCCCAACGTAAACAATGCCTGAAAAAAGCCTGGCTAACCACCGTAGCAGTAATCATCCACAATAATCTTTTATTTGACAGAAACTTTTGTTCTGGTTTAACAGAACATTATTGTGTCGACCTCCAGCTAAATGTGAGCAGTTATGGTGGCTCTACAGATAGGGTTAGGGTTTCATGTTGTAAAAAAGACATTTTGTATCAACCATTACCACTGACATGCACTAGCTAATGAGGCTAATAATGCTGGCAGTAGAGTGAATGGAGAGGATGACTGCTGTGCTCACTGATGGAGCTGAACTTTTAGTTGTTGTGTCACCTCAGTCTCCATGTAGGCAAGCTCAGAACCAACCAGCAAGATAATCCTGTCTGCCAACAGTCATAGTGTTAGCTTGCTAATGTGTGGGCTAAAATGGAGGCAAAAACAAACTAACGCTTTGCTGCTCTCCTACGTTACTGAGCTCAGACTCCGATAAGCTACCCCAGGTCTTCTGTGTTTAGTTTAAATTAGTAGCATGACTTTACAGCAGGAAATGTCAGCTCCTTCAGGAGAAATCTACATGTCTGTCTGATTTCAAAGTATCAGCAAACTATTGTTATCAGAATATCCTGTTTCTGCTGCGTGAGTGAGCGGAGCTGAGGGTTTTCTCCCAGGGAGGGGCTTGGTTCAGATCTGGCTCCTGGACTGCTGCAGAACCTAAGAGCCAGAATGCACTGCAAAAACAGGCCCCTAAGACATAAATGCCCCATTGGCACATTTCCTTTAAATAAGAAAAAAAAAAAACTGAAAAATTATTTTACTGAAAAAAGATCTCGTCTCATGTTTTGTCAAACAGATCACTTTGCTGTTGAAAAACTTTCGTAATAAGATTTATTTATTTTTTGTTCAGTTCCGATCTGCTCCAATTGCATCAAACATGCACCAGTTCCAGCCTTTACTGAACAAGAAGGACTCCAAAGGCGGAGGAAGACCTGAAGAGGTCTCTAGCCCCAACAGAAGTCATTAGTGCTGTGGAAGGCACCAGATCAGTGAGTCCAAAACCTGTCAGATTTCTGCTGTGATCAACAGTTTCTGCTTTCTGACATCCATGTGTTAAACAAACAAGCGACAGCAGGACTTACCTTATCAGAGGCGAAATAGAAATGGACAGAAGTCCAAGCAGAAGACACCCTTCGTCTCCTCGGATGAAAAGGTAAAGGGGCAGAGGCGGGAACGAGAGGATCCCTCAGGAGCAGCAGCAAAGAAAACATGGAGAAGTTAGTCAGGCGGCAGAGCAGCAGCGGTTAGAGGCTGGCACATTCTGGGAGTCATGGTGAAATGTAGCACATGCAGACAGAGATCAGCTACTCAGATCACACCTCCACGGAGACTCCTATGAGCGGCGAGCTGGTAGCAGCCGCCTCTACTCATTTCTGCTGAGCCTTTTCCAAAAGGCTTATTTGGAATCCAGTTTCCCTGTCTATGATGTAGCCTCACGTAAATGACATTTCTATCATACATCTTTACACGTCTTTACAGTTGGAATTAAGAACAAAAAAGGAAGAACCAAAGAAGCAATGACATGAAAAACAACAAGTGCTGTCTGTACTTCACCTGCAGCCCCACAGCTCTACAGCCACCTCCACATGTGACTTGATGTCTCAATCCCAGCAACCAATGAAAATCTCAGGTCCCAGAGCGCTCAGCCATTCGAGGAATTAAGAAAAAAACATTTCAGCAACTGAACGGATCCCTGTGGGTCCACAACAGACACACATTGAGTCCTTATCATGGTCGGAGTCACTGAAAGGTGTGACCTCACCTCTGATCGGCATCGATTTCTCTGAGAGCGGCTCCATGTGCAAACGCTGTGGTCAGAGGGAGTTCAGTCACCGGTCGAGTCCAAAACAAAAGTGGATCTAACGGGGCTGGACAATATTCAGTTCAATCCGAGCAGGTTAGATGTGTTTTGCTGTGAACCGTGAACGACGTGTTCTCCTTCATCAAAGTGAAGAAGTCAGCTTTTCATGAAACATTTTGCCACGCCTCATTTTAGTCAAAACATCTCAGTACAGTTAGGAATATTCATTCTTCCTGTCAGCTGTTTCTGCTGAAGCCTCCAACCGTTTTCCAGTCATGTTGGACGGAGAAACAAGGGGGAGAGTCAAGACGACTCCAGTCTCCCAGAAAATCCTGTTCCCAAACACATCTGTTCCAGCTCATCACAAGCCAGAACCACATCACTGAGGCCACACTGGACCGGCACCGCCTCCACACCGAAGGCTGCAGAGAAGTCCCAGAGAATAAAGCAAATCCTGATTCCTGCTTGTTAGGCGTCTACTTCATGTCAGTTACTCAAAAACAACGTGAGTGTAAAACCCAATCCCCCACCTGTCAAATGTTGCAGCTCCTGACATCACCATTGAAAGCAGGTCTCAGAAGTGACCAATTTCCCAACAACTCCAACGTTTTAAAGTCAGATTTTACATCCAAAGTAAACACAGCCTAGTTTTAATGATCCTTTTTGATTGGCAGGTGGGTAGTCACATGGACTGACTGATCGAAACTTTCCAATCAACCATTTTCTAAACATTGTTGAGGTGGGCGGAGCTAGCTCTGGTCCAGTGTTCATTTCTGGTTTCACCTGTCCAGAATCCTCTGGGTGATGTCAGTGATTATGTTCTACCAAACTGAATGTGCTTACGAACAAACGTCTGGTGGTGCGAGTGTGTTCCTGAATCCATAATGATCACATATCCATGACACAAAGAGAATTTTATATTTGTAAGTTTCTTTTACATTTAGTTAAAGCACAAATAGCGTTTCTGTGGAGTATAAAAAGTACAGCATCTTGATATCATCCTGTGGTGTTCTGCCAAAGCCATCGATAGAGAACTAACATCAGATAATCAACACTGTATCACGAAAAAATCTCCCGTCTTCTGTTTGTCAAAACTGTCTTTTTCATAACAGATTCACCGTGAATATCTGGAGTAGAGAAAAGCCTGGACCACATTTCTGTAGATCTGTGAATTCTGAGCTGCTGGTGGCATGATGAAAAGAGAACTTCCATGGACAGAACAACTAAAGTCTTTTATTTTTGCAACCCATTTCCAGATCCTAAATAACTAATCCATTCTCTTCCAGCAAGTTTATTCAGAACTCCACCTCAATGGAAGTAACGTCTACTTGAAGCCCTCATCTGAGACCAGGCAGAAAATTCAAACATGACATCACTGTAACATTGAGGTCTGGAAGGTTAACGGAATAAAAAAGACGAAAATGATTGAGTGTTCATGCAAACGAACAGCTCTAATAGTGGTAAGACGTTGATATGGTTAGCCTATTTCTCTTCAATCGTTGTTGCATTGTTCACCTTCCACTGGTCTGACAGCCTTTAGGTCTCCACCAAAACCCACTCAATCTACGCATGGTGGTGGAGGTATGATCATGTGGGCTTCTTTCAGAGCTCCAGTCTGTCTGGCATTGTGTAGTCACTGGGCTCAACACAAGAAAGGCCATCTGTCCAAGAGCTAAATCTGTGCAAAAACTGGGTCATTCAGCAGGATGGCCTTCCTCAGCAAAGCAGAATATCTACAACTGAACGTCAAAAAAGCAGAAGGATCCTGCGTAAAAGATTTAAGCAAAAAGGCAGAAACTGAAGCCGTGTTGTGCAGAAGATCAGGCCAAGCTTTTTAATGAAGTATGACGCTAACCCAGGACGAAAGAGAACAATCCAGATTGTTGCCTCTAAACACTTCATAGAAGAAGCTTTCTGTATTTTTAAAAAGGGCTGCAGCTGAATGTAGAAAAGCTGGACACGCCCTGGGATCATGTGACTTCCTGGTTTCTGACGTATTTCCGCACGCTGAGGCTGTTTTTAAATACCAGCGCTGTGGTTGTCGCCGTCTTAAAAGGACTTGAACCCTGCCCTTCCCAACATCAGGAAGAAGGGGCTACAAACCCACCTGTAGATGCTGGAGCGTGTCCAGCCAGGTGGACATTTAACTTTTCCTGCCAGAGGCCACACGTCATCTGAGCTAACATTTATCTCAACTCTTTATGAGAAAAGTTCCTTCTACGCCGCGACCCTTCTTGCTGTCGTTTTGCTGGCGCTCGAGCATAGTAGTTATGTTTGAATTTCCTTCCTAATAAAAATCTATACGGTGCGGGACAACGGGAATTTCTGGAACACTCCGGTTATGTAGGTCAAATAGGCTTCTCACTACTTAGAGCCCTGTAAAGTGTGTTTGCCGTTTTAGAGGGTTGTCACTAGATTGGGGAATGTAGACCACAATGCATTGGGTTTGAACCATTTTTATTCATCATAAAATGCCTGCGTTGATCCGATGAAACCAGTGACATTGTGACATTTTAAAACAGAGGTGAGCGTGGTGTCTGAATAGCTTTTAAGATCCAGGGCGCTAGCTAGTCGGACTGCAGGGTTTTCAGTCGGTACGGAGTGGGAATTTGGACACAATCCATATGCCAGTGTCTAAAGTTTGAATGTTTGTTTTTAAATGTTTTAGAATAAAGAATTGTTCATCTTAAAATCGACTATCTTCTTTTTTTGTAAATGCTACAGTCTCTGTGAAGCCCTGTCCATTGACACCAAACATCTGACCTTTCCACGTGAGTGGGCGTGGTCAGTTTGGCTTTCCTCCCTCCAATCAAAATGTCAGGTCAAGTCAAGCTTGTGAAGGTGAGCGTGGGGGGGCTTTTGCCCCCTGCTGGTGGTTAAACTCCCGCCTGCCTCACAGGCTTTGGTGAAGCTGCGTGTGTTGATCCGTCCAGCTGACAGACCCCGGTCTCAGTGGACATGCGCAGGCGCCAGGTGAGGTCTTACCTGTTGCCGCGGCTCGGAGGCGCTGCCCTGCTGTTGCTGTGTGGACGCGGTCCTCACTGCTCCGTCCACATGCTGCGGGTTCCCGGGCTTTAGCGGGACTTGTGCGGTGAACTCTTCCGCTCCGTGAGCGGAAAGCTACGCGTCTTTCTTCCCGACGGCGCGCTGTGCTGGTGACCCGCTGGCGGCCCTCAGAATGCTGCTGGCGTGTCTGTAATCAGATGCTGCTCACCGCAATCTCCATTCATCCGATTACGCGGGTTAACCCCTCACTGTCCGCCGCGCGGCCCCACGCTGCCTTCAGGGACTGCGGGACAAACCGCTTTCCTCTGGAAAGATGATCCGTCCGTGAGGAAGACGGTGCCAAGTCACGTGACACCGGAAAACTTACAAATGAGTCTTTGGCTGAAATGCAGGTTTTAAATGTTCTCAAATCTGTTAGTGGCGAGGTGAAATGTACGTTTATTACATCAGTTGCTTTAGAAAAATTAAATTGTGAACTACTTCACATAAAAATGAGCAATTTTACTGAAGTTGAAGACAGTTAATGATCCATCAAATCTGGTCATCAACTCTCTAGTGCAATATTTAGAAACATTTACAAAAGGAGATGCAGATTTGAAGTGCTGTGACATTTTGAGGGGTTATTAAAGGACTGCTCTCACCGGCAGGGTCAAATCAAATCTTCCTTTCTCATGAATCAAATAGATCAATGTTTTATTCTTTCAAATACATTTTGCAATGACATTTTCAGGCACAGAAAGATTTGAATGTTTTATTAGTGAAAGTTCCCCCAAGTTCAGCTTATGTGAAAACTTCTATTTTAAGATAAAAACAAAGATTTTTATACAGAACTTGAAAAATAAATTGAATTTTAAATGGGAATTTAGACTTTGAGAAATAAATCAAAATAATTCCTTATTTGGCAGATAAATGGCCTAACTTTTAACATCCATCCATTTTCTAAACCCCTTTAATTCCTTATGGGGTTGCTGGAGCCTAATCTGGCTACTGTTGGATGAAGGTGAGGTACGCCCTGGACAGGTCACCCGTCCGTCACAGGGCCACAATCACACACCAATACCCTCACACTCACACCTAGGGACAATTTAGAGTCATTCATTCACCAATGAAGCATGTTTTTGGACTGTGGGAAGAAGCCAGAGAAAAGCCACACATGGGAGGACGTGCAAACGCCACACAGACCCAAACCCACCCAGGATCTGAACCAGGGCTTCTCACTGTGAGATGAGGGCGCTAACCACTGCACCGCCATGCAGCCCGCTTTATACATGATACTACAAATAAAAAAACAAAAGACGTCCTTTAACATCTAACATGACACCCCCCGTCGGTGGGACTCAGTTTTAATTCTGATCCACTGTAGATTTCAATCCCAGACTGTTGGTGTTCACTCGGCCACTGAACTGATCTGCATGTACACCTTTGTTTACATCCTGCACCAGAAAGCGTAAGTTTTAGTTTGATTTTTGAACTCCTTCAGATAGAATTGAATCCAGCCTTATTGATCCCATAAAGCACTAATGCAGTTTATTTTCAAACTCTACAGTTGCCCTCTATACGTTTAACCCTCAGATGGTTCATCAAGCAACCAAAGGTGAAAGTTGAACTCATTCAGGTGTTCTTGAAGGTATTTTTACAGACGATGCTGACAAATATGAAGTCAAAATAAATGCAAAACTGCAAATTAAAAACATCGACCTTTAATCATTAGTGAAATAGTAGATTTTTTTTAACAAAGGAACTTGTCTTTTTTCAAACATGATTTAGAGTAGTTTCTTTGCGAGCAGCGCCATCTTCTGGACAACAACATGATTACAAAAACATGACAGGAGAACACAAACCTTTACTTCAAATCATGAAATCATCCGATTTAAAGAAATACACTGAATAGATGTCATCTCTTTTCACTGGAGGAGATACATGTCTTCTTCAGTTTTACTTCAGTGAACTCAATGACACTACAAGAAAAACTGTCTGAACATTGGAAGGAATAAAAAAAAAAACGAAGGACTCTAATTTTTCCTGAAATCAAAATAAGAACAAAACACACAAAGTCTGAGCAAAAACCAAAGCAGGAAACGTGAGATTTTAGCAGCACAAAGACTCTTGCATAGATTCCAGATTCAGGGTCTCCAGAGTCCATGTTTGAAGGTAGAGCCTATCATCGGTTCTCTGACAGCAAAGATCTGAAGTTCTGCAGCTCTCTGATGCTGGTAGAAATCCTGACGAGAAAATATCAGGAGAAACTTGAAATGTAACTTCAGAACTGAAAGGCTGCTGTGTGTGGTTCTGCTCAGTGATGGTGTGCTCTATGTTTTTACATGCCAGTGTTTGGATACAGATATCATGGTTGAATAATTTTTGTATTTAGAAATTCTCACTCAAACAGCTAAAGATACTCTCTGCCGCACTAAAGCCCTGCAAAGCTACAGGAATCAAGAGCAAAAAAGATGAAAATATGTAAGTTCAAAATAAAGTACAGAATGACTGCACCGCTCGCTGTAAATGACTGGAACTAGATTCAGCTTAAATTCACCTTCCAAACGCGTTGAGGAGCGAGACGACCTCCTGCCGGCTGAGTTGAAATCTGGGAGTTTGCCGGCTGGATCTGGACAGAGCTTGGATCTGCCGTCCTGAAAACAGAATTTTCAGGGCTGTGCCTAATCCCTGAGTCTGCAAAAGACACAATGACATCAAAGTCAACATTAAGGACAGAAACGCTGGGCGGATCATTTCTGACTCCACCCACAGGGTTCTGAGTGGGGCAAAGCGAGCCTGAAGAGGGCGGGAACATTCATCTGGCTTTGCTCCTTCAAAGCAACAATGACCGATGGGTCATTGTTTATCGCTCTATTTATCGCTTTATTATCGCTCTGGATAGAAGAAAGTCAGTTATGTTGGGTTCACATAACCACCAATCCAAAATGACTAGAATTGCTCAAATTTGAGCTCTAAGAAAAGCAAGAAGTATTTTTTTACACACTTCATTACCAATAAAAAAGTAAAGCACAAATAGGAGAAACAAATTGTAAACACTTTAACTTTAGTGTAAAACTGACTTTTTTCTGATTGTTTGATTGTGTAAACTCTGGAACCGACGACTGGACCTTCATCATAAATAAACAAGCTGACTTTCAGGCATACAAATATTTATTTTGAATGGTTTGTGAAACATTTTTACAACCAACCCTAACCCAGAAAAGCTGGTCCCCCACTTGATCCAAACACTTCCCACTCTCTCCTGACCTGACGCAGCCTTGATCTACCAGTGTCTCTGGATCTGTGATCCCTGTCATCTCTCCTCCTGACTAAACCACGTCTCACGTCTGTCCCAACTGTTCTGTCTGCTCACTCTCTTCTGGTCCGGCCCAGTCTGTCACTGCCAGAGGTTCCGGTCCAAACAGCAGCTGCTGCTCAACACACATTTAAAAACCAGCTCACACACGTTTCATGTTTTCCACAGCTGGACCATTTGATCTTTATCAACAGCGTTTGGCTTTTCTTCTGACATCTATCTGGGTTAGGAAAACCAACTGAGATGATCAAGGAGATTCTTTTTCATTCATTATTTTTCTCTTTAAAGGCAGTCCAGATCCTCCCAGAAAAAAAAGTTTTTTTAAACTGCATGTTTGGTTGTAATGATACGCATCTCCCATAAAATGGTCAAATTCTGAATGCTTCTGCATTTAAAGACCCACACCAACTGTGTTTTTAGCATGTTGTAGTATTGCTCTGATGATGGAGGACATATATAAAGAAAGTTCAAATTAACACTACGTTCCCGAGGATTTCTTTATTCAAACTGTGATACATCAGGAGCACAGACAGAAAAATGATTGAAAAAGCTTGTAGCAGCGACGGTGGACCACAAGCTCTCTGCTCCGCTCCACCTACAGACAAATAGATCCATGTCCGTTTGTTTTCCTCGTCTGAGCTGGAATCGGGATCATAACTGTGCGGCTTGGTAACTCCGATATTGCTCGCCATTTTTGTTGCGCCGCTAATTTTAGCTTGGGGTTATGAGGTACTGTAAGCGAACAGGAGAAAGTGTAAAAAAAAGGGATGAGGGGATATGAGAGCTGGCTTACTCTGAACCTACAGTCCCACCCACATCTCAGAGGTGAATTTCGAATGACTTCCTGCTGCTCTGCAGAAACTATACTCCAGAAAACAACACAGGTTTTAGATTTGGTCTAAAAACAGAATAATTGTGATTGAAAGATCACCGAGAACACTTTGACAATAGAACATGAGCTTTAGAATCCTGTTCTTCGTGTAGGAAGAATACCTGCAGTTTTCCCCACAGGCGACATTTAAAGCAGCCAACACAGTCCATGATCCTGGAGATGTTAAGAAAAGCCAGCCTGATGTCCTCCTGACAGAAAAAAGAGCAGACATCTCAATCCAGGAAGTTAGAGCATTCAACAGCCCCAGCGTGACCTCACAAAAACATGTCAGATCTAATGCCTGACAAGTTTCAAAGCTGGGGTTCTCTGTTTTAGAGAGAAAGAAGAGTACAAACCAACACCTTAAAGGAACTGAACTATAATACAGGCAGTTTGGCCTTACTGCAAAGATCTAAGCTGAACTGGATCGTCTTTCTGGCCTTCGGTGTGCTGCTTTGAGACAGACTCAGTTGGGAATCTGCTCTCTTAACATGGACAGATAATTCCATGAAACCATCATTATTGTCACAGCTGATATGAACTTTTCTGCTGTGACAATATTTCTGCTTCGAACAGAAATCCATTAGCCCTTCAGAACTCGATTTAATCTGAAACTTGCTCATCAAAACTCTCCTTCCTTCACAATGGGAACTGTTCAGTAAATGTTGGTGGGATCCAGACAACAAGACTTTCACAGAGTTCTGACCTTCAGTTTAGCCGCTTCCTTCTCATCACCAGCAAAAAGAGACGTCTCATCAAAGTGCAAAGGGAAAGATCTGGGAACGGAAAAAAGGAAAGCACAGTCACCACACCGGAAGTGTACGAAGATGACACAGAAAAGCCCAGGGGCTACAGATCCACACAGACTTCAAGAACAAAAAGAACGTCGTGAAGCTCCTCCTGACTGACCGCATTCCTCTAACAAACTTTACTTGTTTCACTTCATAAGACCACATGAACCTGATCAGGCCTTCAGGTCAGCAAGTCTTACAGAGGAAACCCAGCAGCACAGCTTCAGTGAATGATTTAGCAGGATGATTGAGGAGATTTTCTTTAACTGCCTTATTTCCTCAATGGATCAAACCATAACACGAAATAAATGACTGAGATCCAGACAGATGAACTATTGTCAGTCAGAGCGTTTGTAGCATTTTTTCTGAGCCACGTCATGATGGAGGATAAACTCCAAAAGCATAGATGCGTTCCGTTTTCTTTAAAAAAGAAAAGAATTTTGACATACTGCACAGTTTTGCAGAGACTTTTTTAGAAATGAAGGAAGTCATTGTAAATTTGTGGGGATTCCCATTCTCTGAGGACACATTCTCACAGGGTCCAGCACTACAGAGCAGTTCAGGTTCTTAATGGATCCAGTGACCAGTAGTTAGAACTGAAGAAGCAGAGAAGCTTCATCCAGATGAACCTTTTAAAGTCCAGGTGCCTGAAGAACTGAACCCTGTCAACATCATGTTAGAACAGTAGACAGAATGGAGAGGATCAGAGATGTCAGCTATGTCAGCTAGAACCTATTCTAGCTGACATAGCGCTGCTATCTGTCCCTCTGTTGGTGCTTTGACATCAGTGTTTAATGCAGTCTTTCCCAACCCTGGTCCTCAGGGAACACTGTCCGGCATGTTTTCCATGTTGTCCTGCTTATGCACACCTGATTCAGCCCGTTATCAGGCTCTGCAGAAGCCTGACAATGACAGTCATCAAGTCAAGGACAGTGTTCCCTGAGGACCACCGGGAAACGCTGCTTTAATGGATATTTAGAAAACTACTATCTAATTCAGTTAAGGATCCAAGTATTTAAAATGACTCTGTTTCTCCTTTTAACCTAAATGCTGTCAAATTCAACGTTTTCAAGAATAAAAGCAGATGTAAATGCTAATAATAATATGGAAAAATGCGATGAATTCACCTAAAAAACGTCCCCAAACCCACCATAGCTGTGCAGTAATAAAATCCTATTTCAGTGTAATGTAATAAAACCATTTGAAGGTTCTGGAGTGGCCTAGCCAGGGACTGGACCTCAGTCCAATAGAGAATCTGTGGAACGAACTGAAAGCCCCAAGACATCACAGCTCTTGAGAAGAGCTGCATGGAAGAATGGACCAAAACAGAAGCTGCAGTTCAAACCTGCCAAAGATCCACAGGAAACCTTTGTCATTAACAACCAGGGTTGCATGACAAGGTATGGAGGTGAACTTTTGTTACTGACCAGTCCTTATTTTCTACTGCATTACACAAATATATTCTCTATAAATCAAACAGGAGGATTTCCTGCTTTTATCTTTATCATTTCACAGTTGAAGTGTTTCTATGATGAACATTAAAAACTCTGTATTTTTCAAAGTGGGACAGCTTGGAGAATCAGCAGCTGACCTGTAAGATCCTTTTTGCCATAAGTATGTTTGCTTGGTTACACTTAAACAACATAAGTCTCTGTATTTTTCTGTAACTTTCTTAGCTCTGGTGAACTCATTGAAACCAAAAAAAAAAGGCTGCATTTTCAAACATTCCAATAAATGTTTTAGTTAAAACACTTCAAGTCTATACTATTTTCCTCTGGATCTCTGAACACACCACAAAGTTACAGAACCATGTTGAGGAACTGGCTGTCAGACCTGGCAGCCTGCAGGATCTGCAGCAGAAGCTCCTTGTGTTTCTGATCCTCCTCGGTTCGGCCCGTGTACAGCTGGAAGGAGGGCTGCTGGAAGAAGGGCAGGGCCTTGGCGAGCGCTCGCAGCTCTATCAGGTACAGGAAGTAGAGGTTGAGGAGTCTTCTGGGTCCTTCACCGGCTGTGAGGTCAGAGTCAAAGCGCTGCCTGAACTCTGACACGTTGTGACCCCACCTCTTCTGATACCAACTGTCTGGAAGAAAAAAGGGGACGTACAATTAACAACACTTTGTTGTTCTTAAAAATAAAAACACTTTGTTGTTCTTACTGTTAAAAACACTTTGTTGTTCTTACTGTTAAAATACTTTGTTGTTCTTACTGTTAAAAACACTTTGTTGTTCTTACTGTTAAAATACTTTGTTGTTCTTACTGTTAAAAACACTTTGTTGTTCTTACTGTTAAAAACACTTTGTTGTTCTTACTGTTAAAAACACTTTGTTGTTCTTACTGTTAAAAACACTTTGTTGTTGTTACTGTTAACAACACTTTGTTGTTCTTACTGTTAAAAACACTTTGTTGTTCTTACAGTTAACAACACTTTGTTGTTCTTACAGTTAACAACACTTTGTTGTTCTTACTGTTAAAAACACTTTGTTGTTCTTACAGTTAACAACACTTTGTTGTTCTTACTGTTAAAAACACTTTGTTGTTCTTACTGTTAAAAACACTTTGTTGTTCTTACTGTTAAAATACTTTGTTGTTCTTACAGTTAACAACACTTTGTTGTTCTTACTGTTAAAAACACTTTGTTGTTCTTACTGTTAAAAACACTTTGTTGTTCTTACTGTTAAAACACTTTGTTGTTCTTACTGTTAAAAACACTTTGTTGTTCTTACAGTTAAAATACTTTGTTGTTCTTACAGTTAACAACACTTTGTTGTTCTTACTGTTAAAAACACTTTGTTGTTCTTACTGTTAAAAACACTTTGTTGTTCTTACTGTTAAAACACTTTGTTGTTCTTACTGTTAAAAAAACTTTGTTGTTCTTACTGTTAAAATACTTTGTTGTTCTTACAGTTAACAACACTTTGTTGTTCTTACTGTTAAAAACACTTTGTTGTTCTTACTGTTAAAAACAATTTATTGTTCTTACTGTTAAAAACACTTTGTTGTTCTTACAGTTAAAAACACTTTGTTGTTCTTACAGTTAACAACACGTTGTTGTTCTTACTGTTCAAAACACTTTGTTGTTCTTACTGTTAAAAACACTTTGTTGTTTTTACTGTTAAAAACACTTTGTTGTTCTTACTGTTAAAAACACTTTGTTGTTCTTACTGTTAAAACACTTTGTTGTTCTTACTGTTAAAATACTTTGTTGTTCTTACTGTTAACAACACTTTGTTGTTCTTACTGTTAAAAACACTTTGTTGTTCTTACTATTAAAAACACTTTGTTGTTCTTACTGTTAAAACACTTTGTTGTTCTTACAGTTAACAACACTTTTTTGTTCTTACTGTTAAAAACACTTTGTTGTTCTTACTGTTAAAAACACTTTGTTGTTCTTACTGTTAAAACACTTTGTTGTTCTTACTGTTAAAAACACTTTGTTGTTCTTACTGTTAAAATACTTTGTTGTTCTTACAGTTAACAACACTTTGTTGTTCTTACTGTTAAAAACACTTTGTTGTTCTTACTGTTAAAAACACTTTGTTGTTCTTACTGTTAAAATACTTTGTTGTTCTTACAGTTAACAACACTTTGTTGTTCTTACTGTTAAAAACACTTTGTTGTTCTTACTGTTAAAAACACTTTGTTGTTCTTACTGTTAAAATACTTTGTTGTTCTTACAGTTAACAACACTTTGTTGTTCTTACTGTTAAAAACACTTTGTTGTTCTTACTGTTAAAAACACTTTGTTGTTCTTACTGTTAAAAACACTTTGTTGTTCTTACTGTTAAAAACACTTTGTTGTTCTTACTGTTAAAACACTTTGTTGTTCTTACTGTTAAAAACACTTTGTTGTTCTTACTGTTAAAAACACTTTGTTGTTCTTACAGTTAACAACACTTTCTTGTTCTTACTGTTAAAAACAATTTGTTGTTCTTACTGTTAAAAACACTTTGTTGTTCTTACTGTTAAAAACACTTTGTTGTTCTTACTGTTAAAAACACTTTGTTGTTCTTACTGTTAAAAACACTTTGTTGTTTTTACTGTTAAAAACAATTTATTGTTCTTACTGTTAAAAACACTTTGTTGTTCTTACAGTTAAAAACACTTTGTTGTTCTTACAGTTAACAACACGTTGTTGTTCTTACTGTTCAAAACACTTTGTTGTTCTTACTGTTAAAAATACTTTGTTGTTTTTACTGTTAAAAACACTTTGTGTTCTTACTGTTAAAAACACTTTGTTGTTCTTACTGTTAAAACACTTTGTTGTTCTTACTGTTAAAAACACTTTGTTGTTCTTACTGTTAAAAACACTTTGTTGTTCTTACAGTTAACAACACTTTGTTGTTCTTACAGTTAACAACACTTTCTTGTTCTTACTGTTAAAAACACTTTGTTGTTCTTACTGTTAAAAACACTTTGTTGTTCTTACTGTTAAAAACACTTTGTTGTTCTTACTGTTAAAAACACTTTGTTGTTCTTACTGTTAAAAACAATTTATTGTTCTTACTGTTAAAAACACTTTGTTGTTCTTACAGTTAAAAACACTTTGTTGTTCTTACAGTTAACAACACGTTGTTGTTCTTACTGTTCAAAACACTTTGTTGTTCTTACTGTTAAAAACACTTTGTTGTTTTTACTGTTAAAAACACTTTGTTGTTCTTACTGTTAAAAACACTTTGTTGTTCTTACTGTTAAAACACTTTGTTGTTCTTACTGTTAAAATACTTTGTTGTTCTTACTGTTAACAACACTTTGTTGTTCTTACTGTTAAAAACACTTTGTTGTTCTTACTATTAAAAACACTTTGTTGTTCTTACTGTTAAAACACTTTGTTGTTCTTACAGTTAACAACACTTTTTTGTTCTTACTGTGAAAAACACTTTGTTGTTCTTACTGTTAAAAACACTTTGTTGTTCTTACTGTTAAAAACACTTTGTTGTTCTTACAGTTAACAACACTTTGTTGTTCTTACTGTTAAAAACACTTTGTTGTTCTTACTGTTAAAAACACTATGTTGTTCTTACTGTTAAAAAACACTTTGTTGTTCTTACTGTTAAAAACACTTTGTTGTTCTTACTGTTAAAAACACTTTGTTGTTCTTACTGTTAACAACACTTTGTTGTTCTTACTGTTAAAAACACTTTTTTGTTCTTACTGTTAAAAACACTTTTTTGTTCTTACTGTTAACAACACTTTGTTGTTCTTACTGTTAAAAACACTTTGTTGTTCTTACTGTTAAAAACACTTTGTTGTTCTTAAAAATAAAAACACTTTGTTGTTTTTACTGTTAAAAACACTTTGTTGTCCTTACTGTTAAAACACTTTGTTGTTCTTACAGTTAACAACACTTTGTTGTTCTTACTGTTAAAAACACTTTGTTGTTCTTACAGTTAACAACACTTTGTTCTTCTTACTGTTAAAAACACTCTGTTGTTCTTACTGTTAAAAACACTTTGTTGTTCTTACTGTTAAAAACACTTTGTTGTTCTTACAGTTAACAACACTTTGTTGTTCTTACTGTTAAAAACACTTTGTTCTTCTTACAGTTAACAACACTTTGTTCTTCTTACTGTTAAAAACACTTTGTTGTTCTTACTGTTAAAAACACTTTGTTGTTCTTACTGTTAAAAACAATTTGTTGTTCTTACTGTTAAAAACACTTTGTTGTTCTTACTGTTAAAAACACTTTGTTGTTCTTACAGTTAACAACACGTTGTTGTTCTTACTGTTCAAAACACTTTGTTGTTCTTACTGTTAAAAATACTTTGTTGTTTTTACTGTTAAAAACACTTTGTGTTCTTACTGTTAAAAACACTTTGTTGTTCTTACTGTTAAAACACTTTGTTGTTCTTACTGTTAAAAACACTTTGTTGTTCTTACTGTTAAAAACACTTTGTTGTTCTTACAGTTAACAACACTTTGTTGTTCTTACAGTTAACAACACTTTCTTGTTCTTACTGTTAAAAACACTTTGTTGTTCTTACTGTTAAAAACACTTTGTTGTTCTTACTGTTAAAAACACTTTGTTGTTCTTACTGTTAAAAACACTTTGTTGTTCTTACTGTTAAAAACAATTTATTGTTCTTACTGTTAAAAACACTTTGTTGTTCTTACAGTTAAAAACACTTTGTTGTTCTTACAGTTAACAACACGTTGTTGTTCTTACTGTTCAAAACACTTTGTTGTTCTTACTGTTAAAAACACTTTGTTGTTTTTACTGTTAAAAACACTTTGTTGTTCTTACTGTTAAAAACACTTTGTTGTTCTTACTGTTAAAACACTTTGTTGTTCTTACTGTTAAAATACTTTGTTGTTCTTACTGTTAACAACACTTTGTTGTTCTTACTGTTAAAAACACTTTGTTGTTCTTACTATTAAAAACACTTTGTTGTTCTTACTGTTAAAACACTTTGTTGTTCTTACAGTTAACAACACTTTTTTGTTCTTACTGTGAAAAACACTTTGTTGTTCTTACTGTTAAAAACACTTTGTTGTTCTTACTGTTAAAAACACTTTGTTGTTCTTACAGTTAACAACACTTTGTTGTTCTTACTGTTAAAAACACTTTGTTGTTCTTACTGTTAAAAACACTATGTTGTTCTTACTGTTAAAAAACACTTTGTTGTTCTTACTGTTAAAAACACTTTGTTGTTCTTACTGTTAAAAACACTTTGTTGTTCTTACTGTTAACAACACTTTGTTGTTCTTACTGTTAAAAACACTTTTTTGTTCTTACTGTTAAAAACACTTTTTTGTTCTTACTGTTAACAACACTTTGTTGTTCTTACTGTTAAAAACACTTTGTTGTTCTTACTGTTAAAAACACTTTGTTGTTCTTAAAAATAAAAACACTTTGTTGTTTTTACTGTTAAAAACACTTTGTTGTCCTTACTGTTAAAACACTTTGTTGTTCTTACAGTTAACAACACTTTGTTGTTCTTACTGTTAAAAACACTTTGTTGTTCTTACAGTTAACAACACTTTGTTCTTCTTACTGTTAAAAACACTCTGTTGTTCTTACTGTTAAAAACACTTTGTTGTTCTTACTGTTAAAAACACTTTGTTGTTCTTACAGTTAACAACACTTTGTTGTTCTTACTGTTAAAAACACTTTGTTCTTCTTACAGTTAACAACACTTTGTTCTTCTTACTGTTAAAAACACTTTGTTGTTCTTACTGTTAAAAACACTTTGTTGTTCTTACTGTTAAAAACAATTTGTTGTTCTTACTGTTAAAAACACTTTGTTGTTCTTACTGTTAAAAACACTTTGTTGTTCTTACAGTTAACAACACTTTGTTGTTCTTACTGTTAAAAACACTTTGTTCTTCTTACAGTTAACAACACTTTGTTCTTCTTACTGTTAAAAACACTTTGTTGTTCTTACTGTTAAAAACACTTTGTTGTTCTTACTGTTAACAACACTTTGTTGTTCTTACTGTTAAAAACAATTTGTTGTTCTTACAGTTAACAACACTTTGTTCTTCTTACTGTTAAAAACACTTTGTTGTTCTTACTGTTAAAAACACTTTGTTGTTCTTAAAGTTAAAAACACTTTGTTGTTCTTACTGTTAAAAACACTTTGTTGTTCTTACAGTTATCAACACTTTGTTGTTCTTACTGTTAAAAACACTTTGTTCTTCTTACTGTTAACAACACTTTGTTCTTCTTACTGTTAAAAACACTTTGTTGTTCTTACTGTTAAAAACACTTTGTTGTTCTTACAGTTATCAACACTTTGTTGTTCTTACTGTTAAAAACACTTTGTTCTTCTTACTGTTAACAACACTTTGTTCTTCTTACTGTTAAAAACACTTTGTTGTTCTTACTGTTAAAAACACTTTGTTGTTCTTACAGTTAACAACACTTTGTTCTTCTTACTGTTAAAAACACTTTGTTGTTCTTACTGTTAAAAACACTTTGTTGTTCTTAAAGTTAAAAACACTTTGTTGTTCTTACTGTTAAAAACACTTTGTTGTTCTTACTGTTAAAAACACTTTGTTGTTCCTACAGTTAAAAACACTTTGTTGTTCTTACAGTTAACAACACTTTGGTTGTTTGTACTGTTAACAACACTCTGCGTGGTGTGCAGGGTTTAGGGGTCTGAAAATGAAAAAATTCACTGCGTTTCACCTTCTTCACCCTAGTTACCTTTACATGTTGTATAAGTTTTTACTATGACCTGTCATCCCCAGCATGCCCATAGAAACATGTGCATGAACATTTTCTCTCTACGGGTTACCTGAGTGGTCTACAACCTCGATATTTTATGGGGTGACCCTTGTGCCCCGTACGGGTTTGACCTGCAGACCGCCCGTATCCACCCTTAAGGACAGTTGGGACTATGGCTTTTGTGCTGTGTAGATTTCATGTCAAGTTGCCTCTGGGAATATTTTTCTAAATTTCTGAGAGGAAAATTTTGCTCAGAAGGGGCGAGGCCTTTCATGAGCTGGTGCATGTCCTGGATTGTCTTCCAACAGGCATGTTTATCTCACCCAGAGAAGTAAAGACCAAGATGGCAACAGCATCAAACGCAAGAAAGTGTTAGAATTGGGCCGAATATGAACCCAAGTCTTTGTCCATTTCTTACAGCCACAGTCTTTTTGGTTTGTTCCTGTATTGTGATAGTTTAAGAAAAGTTGTTGGCAAATCTCACCATCCAGAAGATATCTAGCACTAAGGTGTATGTTGATGCTTGCATGGAGACCAGAGATGAGGCGGTAAAAAGCCCTCTTTTCCACACACTGGCCTGAGACAGAAACAGAGTTAGCACAGGAACAACAATCATCGGCTTCGGCTGCTGAACTGCACACTTACTTTTCAGCCATCTGTAGAAGGTTCTGGCTGTGAGGAGAACCGGTGTGGTCAGAATAGTGGAGAAATATGATACCTGACAGCATGTGATTGAAGAGTTCTCACCTTCATTTCCAGAGCTGCTCACAAAGGAGTCCGGCAGCAGCGGGCGCTTGATGGTTACTGGCCTGTAGGGAAATCAGAAGAGTTGAAAGGAAACAGAGGTGATGATCAGAATTTGATTCCTTCTAGTGAAGAGAACACATCTCTGAGCACAAGGTTCACACAAAAGAAAAACGTATTCCTCAAGATGATGAAAGGTTAAAAGCATGATAGCGGAGTGGCTCAAATTGTTTTAATGCTTTAATTGTTTTAATAGCCCATGCTCTCTCCAGAGCAGGGCATCTCTGGTTCCTATGGCGACAGTGCAGCAGAATATTTCCAGCATCATGAGGCTGTCGATCAGAGGTTGACTGCTCTACCTCTCCACCATGGGGCGGCTGTGATGCAGAGCCAGAGCGGTCAATCTTTGATCAAAAGATTCCAGGTTGGGCCCCGCCCCTGCCTTTCCTGTATTGAAGTGCACTTGGGCAAAGACAACGAACCTCACATTGCTATTGGTGATGATAGGTTGGTGCCAGTTTTCGGCTGCTTTCAGTGTATGAATGGAACTGTGATGGTAAAGCACTTTGGGCCTTTAAGGAAGGTAGTTAAGCACTGTACAAGTACGCGGCGTTGGAACACGTCCCCTTGTCCTGATGGCAAAAAGTCCTGAAACTTACATTTCTGAAACTGGTCACTGCACTGCTTTGGCCAAAAATGAGTTTGGAGCTTGCAATAACGCCCTCCCCTTCTGAAGTACAAAAGCGTCTCGCTTTGCTCATTGTGACCAAAGGAGAGCAGCAGCCCCACTCTCAGCAGAGGAGCGGAAATCAGGAGGAAAACCCCACGTTACTTGAAGCAGTTCTCCTCATAGATGCTGTTCCAGATCTGCCAGGCCTCAGGTCCTTTGTAGCCTGTGAAGCGCTCCGGGTTTAACAGCAGGTCCACATGCTGCGAGTCTGGTGACTCCTCATCTAGGAAGCAAACACTCCTTTCAGCCACAAGGACTCAAACCATCCGCAAATGATGCTGCTGAAAAACATCCATCAACTATAAGGTGGACAGATCTTCCCTCAGCTTTATCTACATTGTGTTATAATCAAGTTTTTCCTTTCATCCCAGTTTATAGAACAGGTCAATGCTCTCCTCATCATGGACTGACCATCAGCCACACAGAACCGCTCCACCTCGTCGTCGTGTCTGCTCCAGTCCTGCAAAGCCTCTCTGAGCTTTTCACTGAAACAAAATGAAAGATGTTTCCTCGTAAGGCTCTGCAGCACCTTTAAACATACAGAAGTCAGGGGGGGGGTAATGCTGGAAACTCCCCCTGTCTGCCTGCATTGAGTTTGGAAGAGTGGATGGATGGATGAATGAATAGATGGATGTACGGATGAATAGATGAATGGATGATGGATGGATGGAAGGATGATGGATGGATGGATGATGGATGGATGGATGGATGGATGATGGATGGATGGATGGATGGATGGATGATGAATGGATGGTTGGATAGATGGAAGGATGATCGATGGATGGGTGGATGATGGCTGTCTGGCTGGATGATGGATGAATGGAAGGATGATGGATGGATGCATGGATGGATGGATGGATGGATGGATGGATGGATGGAAGGATGATGGATGGATGGATGATGGATGGATGGATGGATGGATGGATGATGGATGGATGGATGGATGGATGATGAATGGATGGTTGGATAGATGGAAGGATGATCGATGGATGGGTGGATGATGGCTGTCTGGCTGGATGATGGATGAATGGAAGGATGATGGATGGATGCATGGATGGATGGATGGATGGATGGATGGATGGATGGATCTTTATTTTGTCATTGTCACAGGTACAATGAAAGGTTCTGTTTTCATTTCTATTTCATTTCAGTTTATTACCTGGTGTCTGTGTCAAGCTTTTTCTGGAATGTGAACCCTCTTCGTGTTTTTGGACAAATAACATTTTCTTTACTGGATTGTAGTTTTGTTGACTTTGTTCGGATTCACAGAACAGTTTATGACTTTTTTATCCTGTTGCAAGACTTTTGATCAAATGAGACAGTTTAGAGTCTTTACAATGACCTGGAATAGAACAATGAGTGTTTCCAAATGCTTGGTGGGATTGTTTTTTTGTTGTTTAAGTTCTACCCACCTGTAGGATGGATTACTGCTTTAATACCAAACCAAGCAAAACTGACATCACATCATTGACCATATTAGAAATACTGGACTGAGTGATGTCATCCACAGAAAATGATTTACTTACAGCTCCAACTAAATGGAGTCAATTCAGTTGGCATTTTTTGTGATAGAGACCTCGCCATGTTGGAGCCACAATGTGATTGGTCTGAGTCGATCTGAGTCAAGGTTTCTATGGCAACCACTATCACCAATCAGGAGTGAGCTTGTTGGGAATCCTCCACACCTCTACCACTTGAAAGCGGGCTTCATGAAATCTGTCAATCGCATATCTTGAACATCGGAGGTGTGGGCCAACAGGCTCCACCTACTTTTATTGAGGCATCTGATTGGTCAGCTCACAATTTGAATAACTTGAACTACAAATATATTTATATATCATGAAAAAAAATACTATCAAGAATATGTTAAAAACGGTATCAGAGCGAGAATTGTTATTTTGACAAATAGAATGACAATAATAGCTGTTTATTTCTCTATAGAAGGGTGTCCCTCAGTCCAGTTATCTTATACAGTCTGTGTTGCCTTGCTTATCCTCAAGTAAGCAAGACAACACATGGTGTCAGAAGTGAGCAGCAAGAGAACAGAAGAGGAAATCTTTGTCTTGTGGTGAAATGTCCTGAAGAGCAGCATGCTAACGGAGTGTGCTACATCACGTGGCGGCTAAGAGCAGGAGCGATAGTGAAGCCGCAGTAAACGTGAATAAAGAGTTTGTTCCTGATTTGGTGGATAACGCACAGCAACAGAGGACTGTGGATGCACAAATCCCCCGACCCGTAATGGAAAAGCTAAGTCCGCCCACTTCTATGCAGTTGACAGGCAATCTTGCTGATAACTGGAAACGTTTGAAGCAGATTCAACATTTATTTGGCAGCAAGTGGAGAGGGGGACGGTGATGAAAACCTTAAGGCTACTATCCTTTTGCATGTCATTGGAGAAGATGCTTTGGATATATATATATAATAGCTTTCAGCTGTATGAAGCTAACCTCACTCTGGCTGAATTAATGTCAAAGATTGAAGAGTACTTTGTACCCACACAAAAGCTGACCTTTGAAAGGTATAGGTTTTTCACCCATGACCAAAAGCAAGGAGTGCCTTTTGATCAGTACTTTGCAGAGCTTCACACATTGAGCAAAACATGTGAATTTGGGACTTTGAGAGATTCGCTAGTGAGACACAGGATCGTCTGTGGAACAGCAGATAATGGACTCAGAGAAAGACTTCTTAGAGACACTGGACTTACACTAGATAAGTGGGTTACCATGTGCAGAGCAGCAGAAACTACAAGAGCACAAGCAAAGGAGCTTCGAAGAGATGAACCAACAGTGCATGCAATACAAAAGGAAAGAAAGACAAAGAAAATATATCCAAAACAAGAGGGGAAACATACAGATTTTAGATGCAGCAAATGTGGAAACAGCCACAAGCCAAGATCATGCCCGGCTTATGGAAAATCCTGCAACAACTGTGGAAAGAGCAACCATTATGCAAAATGTTGTAAAGGATCTACAAAGCAAAAAGTTCACACAGTGGATGAGGAAGAACAGGAAGATGAGTTCATTGCAGATGTGCTACATGCTAGTTCATCAGAAAAAGAAGAATGGATTGTACAACTTGAAGTGAATGAGACAATAATTCCCTTCAAAATAGATACAGTTGCACAAATAAATATGTTGTCTATAGAGGACTACAAAACACTGACAAGGAAGAGCAAAATTCATCCAATAAGTGCGAAGGGGACTGGATACACAGGTGAACGGGTTCCTGTAAAAGGAGGATCCATTGCGACATTTAAACACAAGAACAAGAAAATAAAAGCACAACTGCTGGTTGTGGACAAGAAGGTGCAACCAATCCTACTTTACACTTCTGTAAAGCTGAACTTGGTTAAGAGAGTGTTTATGGTGACATCACCAGAAGCTACAAACAATAATGACTCACTTATGACGGAGAATAAGGATTCCTTTGAGGGACTAGGATGTCTGCCTGGAGAGCATAAAATATGTGTGGATAAAAGTGTTCCTCCTGTCATGCACCCCTGTAGGAACGTGCCATTTGCACTGCGGGAAAAACTGAAAGACGAGCTAGCACGCATGGAAAAACTAAAGGTCATTAAGAAGATAGATGAACCAACTGAATGGATCAGCTCACTAGTTGTTATGCAAAAGAAAACAGGTGCTCTCAGAACATCCCAAGACCCAAGAGATTTAAACAAAGCAATCAGAAGAGAACATTTCAAGTTGCCAACCAGAGAAGAAATCATGGCGCAGTTTGCTGGAGCCAAGTGGTTTAGTAAACTAAATGCCTCGTCAGGTTTCTGGCAGCTTAGGTTAGATGAAGAGAGTTCAAACTCTGTACATTCAACACGCCGGAGGGCAGGTTCAGGTTTCTTCACCTACCATATGGGATTCGATCTGCACCTGAAGTCTATCACAAGACCATACACATGCTTTACCAACACATACCAGGAGTAGAGACTATGATGGATGACATCATCGTCTGGAGAGCTACTCCAGAAGAGCATGACAAAAGACTGAGACAAGTGTTGGACAAGACAAGAGAAGTGAATCTGAAATGAAACAAAGACAAATGTGAATGTGGAGTGAAACTTACCTTTGTAGGAGATGTTGTCGGTCAGCAGGGAGTAATGCCAGACCCCAAAAAGACATCAGCAATTAACAACATGGAAAGACCAACCAACAAAGATGAAGTCAGACGGTTCTTGGGGATGGTAACACATTTGGCAAAGTTTGTTCCACAACTGGCAACCCTAACAGCACCCTTAGGAGTCTTCTGGAACAGAAGAAGGAATGGATGTGGTCTCATGAACAGGAGCAAAGCTTCCTAAAACTGAAAGAGGTTCTGACACAAGAACCTGTGCTAAAGTTCTATGATCTGGGGAAGAAGACCAGAATCTCAGCAGATGCGTCACAACTCGACCTGGGAGCAGTGCTGTTGCAGCAATATGACGAGCAGCGGCTACCTGTAGCCTATGCATCAAGAGCACTGACCGGTGCAGAGACCAGGTATGCCCAAATTGAAAGAGAGCTGTTGGCCAGCATGTCTGCATGTGAGAGGTTCCATCAATACGTCTATGGTCAAGCATTTGAAGTAGAAACTGACCATAAACCTCTGCTGTCCATCATGTCCAAACCACTGAATGACTGTCCTGTACGGATACTGCAGATGTTAATAAGGCTGCAAAAATACGACGTGCACATGATGTACACGAAAGAAAAGTACATGTACACAGGCGACACGTTGTCTAGAGCAGTGGACAAAGGAGGACAGAGGAAAAGGAGCAGGAATACAAGATATGTGGACATGATTCTGACATCCCTGCCAATAACAGTTGACCGAACTGAACAAATACGGACTGAGACGAATGCCGACGAAACAATGAAAGAACTAAAAAGAACAATAATCAGAGGATGGCCTGACAACAAAAAGGAATGCCCTTCAAAAATACAAGACTTCTGGAACTGCAGAGCAGAGCTCACTGTGGCAGATGACATAGTGTTAAAATGAAGCAAGTTTGTTATTCCAACCTCTCTGCGCAAACAGATGCTTCAAAAGATACATGAAGGTCACCGTGGAGAAGTTAAATGTAAGCGAAGAGCAAGGGATGTAATGTACTGGCCAAGAATTAACCAGGACATCAGTCAGACAACAGCTTCATGCGAACTTTGTTGCACTTACAGACCGAAACAACAAGCTGAGCCACTAATGCCTCATCCAGTTCCACACAGACCTTACTTTAAGGTAGGAACTGATCTGTTTGACTATGGTGGCATAAGTTATTTGGTGGTGACAGATTACTTCTACTACCACCACGCTGAAATCGGGGCGCTGCAGTCAACAACAAGTAAAGCAGTGATCAGTTACCTGAAGTGTGTGTTTGCCAGACACGGTGTTCTTTGCTAACTGTTTTCTGACGATGGACCGCAGCTTTCCAGCAGTGAGTTTGCTGACTTTGCTAAGGATTGGGGGTTTAGACATGTTACATCAAGTCCGAACTATCCAAAGTCCAATGGCTTGGCAGAGAGCTCTGTCAAAACGGGGAACACACCACTAAAGAAAGCACAAAACAGAGATGACTTTAAAAAAACGCCTTTTGATCTACCGAAGTGCACCTCTACAAAATGGACTGTCACCAGCTCAGATGCTGGTGGGAAGGCGCATTCGCTCCAACCTCCCAGTGCATGAAGATTTGTTGACGCCAGAGGCTGCACTCAACATCAACACTAACATCAATGTAGAACTGCATTACCCAGCATGCCAGATCACGCAGCATGCTAGATGATTAGTTATGTGTGAAGACACGACATGGTGAGAGAGAAGCGAACCGGAGTTCGCCATGCACCACGTAACGCTGTAAGAAGTAGACTGATCAATAAAGTCTGTAAAACTCAGCCATAGCGCCTCTGTTGCTTATGTGAGGATAAGCAAGCAACACACAGTCAATGGCTATGTCAAGTTTCACTCCCTATTCCCAAGCTATTAAAAAATGCTTTATAAAGTGGGGTTTTCTAGCGCCAATGATTTTAAAATCAATTCGGACACCATGGTCACTGACGTCACAGATTTCACCAATAGATTGGATGAAACCGTGGATGGTTTATTGAAAAAAAATACTTAAAATACATTTTGACCAAAATTGTTCAAACACAGTGCATTGTGGTCTATATTCACCCATCAAGATGCATCATTGATGCACACTGTTTTTTCCCAGAGAACTCTGGGAAATTTCAAGGGCACTGGAATTGTAGATTTGTATTACTCTACAAAATGGTCAACGCACCATATAGCGCACTATGTTATGAGTAGTGAAGGAATTTGGGCACAACCTGTGTGTCTTGTGCCAACATGTCATGTGTTTTGGGTTCAAATCCCAGGCTTGAAAGTCATGGGGTAGTGACCCTCTGTTGTAAGAAACTTTAAATGGTTTGGATGAAGGTGTTTGGTAAACATAAATATAAAAGTGTCATTGAAATAAAGCTAAATATTATTCAGTTGAATAAAGTATGTGGTATGCAATGTCGGCTTGTTTTTGGCAGGGGAATACGTTCTATGATAACCTGTGATAGCTGAAACTTGTGAAGTAAGATAGCAGTGTAAGGCAGCAAACCTCCTCACTAAACACTCTATACATTTTCCTCAGACAGACATGAACATTTTCACACTTTTCTTTCAACTCTCAAAGTCTAAACTTTCATCGAAAAGAGAGTCCTGTTTTATAGAATGAAAAACAGAGATCGGATCACGATCAAAGTTTATGTAAATGTGGCAAACTGATCGCAATCTGTGCTGTTAAAACTAAAAAATCATGAATATAATCTGTAAAACACTCAGAAAGGTGAACCACGATGCTGTTGCACCCACAAACTGCACACTTCAACCAGGAAACTCACCTTAAAGAGACGTCCACGGCTCCCAGATGCTCGGCCTGCTCGCATTCAGCCAGCTGTTGGTTGGATTCTTTGAAATACTGTTGCAGAAACAGAGCCGGCACTGTTTGTTTGTACAGACCAAACCGAACAGCTTCTATGAACGTCCGTTTGTGCTGAAGACATCCACACAGTAAGCACATCCCACAGGGAAAGCAGCACTTTGCAAATCAAACAGTAACTGAATCTTTCAGCCTCACTGACTGTGCAGAGGCCTCTGCAGAGTGATGGTTCTAGATAACGAACCATACTGTCAGTGAGGCTGGACCCGGTATGGACCGCCTGGGGTCAGACAACACTTCAGATCAAAATGACTAAGAAATCCGGGTTTTTAGATCACTCTCTAAAACTGCTGCGATGCAGTCCCTTTCTCATCCTCTCTGACCCCAACCAGTCTAGGCAGATGGTTGCCATGCCAACTGGTTCTGCTGAGGAACAAGTGTTTGCTCACTCAGGGAGGGGCTTACAGAAACTTCTTCAATGCAATCTGTTGACAATCTTTAGGTGGAATACGTGTCGGCATTAGAATGATGACTTTGGCTGTTGGACTCCATTGTTTTTCTTCCCAAAGTCTTTCAAAAGATTTTCCAAATGTTTTAGTCACATTCTGTTCAAATCAGGCCAAAATAACGACATCAAAGACTCATTGACTTGTTAGAAAATACATGCAAGTGTTGCAAACTTTTCATGTGTAGTAAAAACATAAATCTGTTGATATGAGTGAGTTCTAGTGAACAGAAATCAGACAAAAAAGTTGTTTGGATTTAGAGTTGATGCTGTGCTGCAACAAGAGTTTATAATAAAAAACAGATAAAAAAATGTAAGACATACTTGGTAAATATAATAGCGTCACTCTCTCGGTCTTTTTATTTGCCTGCAGACAATTCATCCTTATTTGTGTTTACATCTGAAATTTCATAAAACCATTTAAAAGAGAATCAGGATAACGAAGCAACGGAAGGCTGAGGAAAATGTTGCACAGTTTGGAAGCCAGTAGGTGTCGCTGCGCCTCCAGCTGATGAGCAGCGCTTGGAATGCTTTATGAGCAGAAGTTTAAGAGGGAGGAGATGCAGCACGTCTGAATCAGAGGAACACCCAAGTAATCCGCAGAATTAGACAACAAACAGCGTAAAAGAAGGGTGTGAGGCTTCTTCTAAAATCTACATGGGCTTCATCACCTACTTGGAAATAGAAAATAATGAACTTTAAGTCAATTCAAACTTTTTGTGATCTTGCTTTTGGGAAGGACTGTTCCAAAATCAGCCTCTGTGGGGGAGTGTTCTGCAGTAAGGAGCTGACTCACCTTGTTGTGAGAGGAGGATCGGATCCCCTCAGGTACCTCACTCTGTGAACACAAACAGCTTAGATGCCAAGAAACATCTCAGATCTGGATCAATCCAGGAGATGGCGGTGGAGACTCACAGGTGAGCAGGGCTTCACCGCACAGTCCCTCAGACCGCAGTGACTGCTGGGCGTCCAGAAAGGACACGGTTTATGAAGGTTGACCTGTTAGAGAGGCGAACAGGTTCTGAGCAAGTCTCCTGTCTGTGTGTGTGTGTGTGTGTGTGTGTGAGTGTGTGTGTGTGTCTGTGTCTGTGTGTGTGTCTGTGTGTGTGTGTCTGT
>BNCR01000003.1:33005515-33053015 GCA_014656515.1 Oryzias celebensis | reverse complement strand
ACACATGTGCACTTTAAACATGTGCATTTTACACATGTTCACTTTACACATGTTCTCTTTACACATATGCAGTTTTGACATGTTCACTTTACACATGTTCACTTTACGCATGTTCACTTTACACATGTTCGTTTTATACATGTTCTCTTTACACATATGCAGTTTTGACATGTGCATTTTACACATGTTCACTTAACACATGTTCTCTTTACACATGTGCACTTTACATGTTCACTTTACACATGTGCACTTTACACATGTTCATTTTACACATGTTCACTTTACACATATGGAGTTTTCACATGTTCACTTTACACATGTTCATTTTACACATATGCAGTTTTGACATGTTCACTTTACACATGTTCACTTTACGCATGTTCACTTTACACATGTTCACTTTACACATGTTCATTTTACACATATGCAGTTTTCACATGTTTACTTTACACATGCGCACTTTACACATATGCAGTTTTCACATGTTAACTTTACGCATGTGCACTTTACACATGTTCCCTTTACACATGTGCACTTTACACATGTGCACTTTACACAATTTACAGCGTTAATATATGCATCGCAGCTTTTACTGGAATAGTTTATACTTTGATTTGGAACAAGGTACAGTGGACTTTTACAGTGGAGGACATTTGTTAGCCAATAGCAGCCTTCTAATGACTTTTGATGGATTTACAGTTTCGCGAAAGGTTTTAGATAAATTAGGTCCCAAAACCACCTCCTAAACACTGAGGAAACTTGAAAAAACACGCGGCAGCATTTGTCGTTCCAGACCACAATCCCACACGTGACATCGAGATGAATAATATTAACGAGTGCTGTAAGGAGCAGTCACTGCTTCAAGCCTTTAACACTGAATAATAAACAGCACTCTGCACTGTCGCAGGATGGAAAGCATGTACTGTTAACATAAAATCAACAATCTTTTATAAAAAGATTTTAAAATTGCAGAATCACTTGAATAATGTCCTGTGACAAACTGATCCTTCATATATCTACCTGTAATTTACCAACCTTTCCTATTGTTTATATCCACAAAACAAAAGCAATCAATGAGACATAAAATATTCATTTATAACTATTTGATTTATTTTTGTATTCAGAACTGGAAGCTCAATCATTTGTGGTCACCAACTAAAATTAACTTAAGACATCTCTGGACCTTAGACAATTGTTGTCCCTTGACTCAGGTTGTTGTTTGTTTGTTTGTTTGTTTATGGGCTATAAACAGCATAGATATCATTAAAAGACCACTGGAAACACTTTGATAAGAGCTCGAGAGGCGTTCTGAGTGAGACGTTAACAAACCTGTTGAAAACAATGCTTTGTTTTTAAATCATTTACTTCCTTTATCAAATCAGTTTTTTTTTATCCCGTACAGCTCATCAGTGAAGTTTTTCGGACTTTTCTTCTCTTATCGTGGTGAATCTTTGGGTCTCGTTCGTGTTTGTCCGCGTCATTCTCAGCTCTGGAAACTCGTTTCTTTTTTCCCTACATTTTCTCGCAGTGTCGTAGCCGCGCGGCCCCCCTGCACACTCTATTTTGGTGTTTCCTCACCCCGCCAAACCCCTGACGTAATGCGCCGCTGTTAATAATTAGCAAGTGGAAAGCAGCCGCTCCAGCGCGCGTTCCCAATCCAGCCGGAAAATGAAGAGCCGCACCTCCAAAATAAAAGCTTCACATTTCTTTTAGATTCATAAAAGCAACTCGACATGATGATTTGTTCCCCCATCAAAGGAAGCTAGTCCTTGTTATGATTGTTTCGTTACAAGATTGAGATTGTTAAGTTCTGAAAATAAAATTGAAGGTCTGTTCTTGAATTTACAATAGTGTGTAGAATTAAAAAACAGATTGTGTAGTTGTCTGACTTTTGTTATTTTGATGTGAATAAAGTCTGTGTGTGAATAAAGATGTGATTGTCTCATTTTTCGTATTGCTTACATGACTGATGTTATTTATTTACGTGTGACCAGCTTAAATAGTGATGGAAAATCCTGTAGGCCAAACAAAACTCGTGCAGCAAAGATGCACATTGCTGCTTTGCCCGCACGTGTTTTAGGTGCGTCCAAGGCTGGATTTGGTTGTTGGTTGCAGACAACACAAAAGTTTCATTTGTTCAACACCATAAGTGCAACTCTATTCAGAAGTGTATCCACAAGTTTATGGTCAATTGCAATGATGGTAAGAAGCAACTGCATAAAATGCGATCAGATGAGGTGATTTCAGTTGATTGTTGATGCTGGAATATCCACTACTCCTTTCATGCCATCTGATGTAAAATGCACGAGAAGAGTCTCTGAATCTTAAATGCCATTATTGTTCATCCAAAATATGGCTCCATATTCTAGAGCTATTGCTGTGCATGCCTTCTACTTGTAATGAATTTTTCCCATTTTACAAAGCTCATTTTTATTCTTATTGGATAAACAATTGACCTGTTTTTTTGGCATTTGGATAGAAAATAAAATGCAGCAAAAATGAATTGCATCTGATATAATAATATCACATAACCACCAATTGCTATCAGACGGTGGCGTGTTTGGCCTCTAAGCTTTTCTGTTAGTTAAACCTTGGTTGAAACCAAAGTGGGAGCATGAATTTGTGCTGCACCCCACTTGACAAGAAACTGGTCAGTTATATAACCAAAAAGTTGATCAATAGCTTTAAGGAACTTTATAACATTTAAGAAAGCCAAAATTATCATCAGAGTCATCATGCCAAAACACAAACACTTGTGGCTGCAGCACCCAGGCCAAAGACACAGAACCATAAAATGCAGAACAAAACGTTTTGAACAGATTTTTTTCCCAGAAAATGAATGCAGACTAAATGAAGAAGGACTGACGTGTCAGACTGTGCAAAAGGACACATTTTAATTTAGCAATATCAATAAGTATGCTTTCCCTTCATTTACCCTCTAACACCAGAGTTGTTGCCGGCGACATTGATTTACTGTAACTCTGATTATTTACGCGACACATGGAGAAAATGGAGACCTGGAGAAAAGCGGCTTTGCACCAATTTGCAACACATAACTAATTGAAAGTGTTGCATAACAGCGCAAAGTTGCTTTACTCTGTGACACACTCAGCTGATTTCCAATGACCATGTGATTACTTCACTATTGTAATGTGCTGTTTACAGTGGGAAACAAAAGTATTCACATCCCTTGAATTTCTCCATATTTTCTCACATTATGGCCACAAACCTGAATAATGTATAATAATATAATAATAGTCTATTTTGTTGGGATTTGAGGTGAAAGACCAACACAAAGTGGCACACAAATGTGAAGTGGAAAGAAAATGATACAAGAGGATTTTTTTAACAAATAAAAACGGAAAGTGCAGCATCATGAAGTGGAAGGAACACACCAGACAGGCCAGGGAGAAAGTTGTGGAGAAAGTGAAAGCAGGGTTAGGATAGAAAAAGATTTCCCAAAGAATGAACATCCCACGGACCACTGGTCAGTCCATCATCTAAAACTGAACTCTTGTATCATGTTCTTTCCACTTCACAAGTGTCTTCCACTTTGTGTTGATCTTCCACATCAAATTCCAATAGAATATATTGATTATCATGGTCATCATGTGAGACAATGTGGGGAAGTTCAAGGGGTGTGAATACTTTTGCAGGCTACTGTATCAGCGTCAAACTGCTTTCCCTGCTTCAGAATCCGCTGGAAATACATCAATTGTGTAAACACTTGTAGAGTTATGGCAGTCTGAAGAATGTGAACCATGGAGCTAAAGTTCCAGTGTTAAAGGGTTAAACAGATTTTTTTAAGAGTATGAAATGCAGATTAAATAATAAAGAACTGAAATTTGTCTTAATGCAAAAAAGGATCAAGTTTGATTTAGAAATATCCATACTTGTGTTATCCATTCAAACTGGACAGAGCGCGAGTGATGTCATCCATAGAAAATAGTTTACTTCTAGCTCCAACCAAATAAAGTCAATTTGGTCGCCATTTTTTCCCAATATGGACACCGCCATGTTGAAACCAGATGATGTCAGTAAGCAGTGATTGGGCTGAGTCAGCTTTTCTGTGGCAACCACTCTGACCAGTCAGGAGTGAGCTTGCAGGAAGACCTACCACTTGAGAGTTACACAAAAACAGTTACACAAAACTCTGTCAATCAAATGTTTTGAGGGTTGGATGTGAGACCATCTACTCTTATTTAGGGATCTGATTGGTCAGTTTATAACTTAAATTACAGAAGCTACAGAAAAAACTACAGACATGAACTACAAAAAAAATATATCGTGAAAAAAATGAGGATTATCAAGAACATGTTAAGAAAAGCATCAGATCAAGAATGGTTATTCTGACAAATGAATTGAATGAGTAACAGCTGTTTATTTATCTATAGAAGTCTATGGGATTTTGGCTTCTTGGAGCCAGCGGTACTTCCTGTTTGGGATGCCAGGGGGAAGGGGGTCACTCAGTCGAGCTCTCAAATACAATTAATGGTCAGGACACCAGTCCATCACAGGAAAGACTAAACCATCTCAATCCTGGTCAGAGTCATGGGATTGTTGGAACCTAACCCAGTTGTGTTTGGTACATCAACTGGATAAAGGTGGCGGCCGGTGCGGCAGAGGCGTCAAGTTTCAATGCTGAGTCAATGTATAGATACAACTGGAGGTCTTGTGGCGCAAGTTTGGCGTTGGGCTCGGGTCAACCAATCAGGGATTTAGCTTTGGCCACGTGCAGTATGCAGTGACTAGATCAAAGGGTAAAAGAAAAAAATGTTAATGGTTGTTTGATGCAGGGATCTTTGTCCTGAACAATGTCTTAACCTGCTGGGGATGCAGGTTTGCCAGAGGCTGTCCTGGTTACTGTTGGGCGGAGGAGGGATACACCCTGGACAGGTCACCAGCCCGTCACAGAGCCTATTGAGCTGAAGCGATGGAGCCCGCTACGCTAGCCAGCTGCCCGGTGAACGGCATAGCAAACTCCGCCGCCCAGGGTCCGGCAGAGCAAAAGACCGCCATTGCACAGCTTCTGGCAGAGCTCGCAAGCTCTGCAGCTAGTGGAGCTCCGCTGGCGGTCTCCGCCCGTGGAACGTCGCTAGCTACTAAGATGACTAACTATCCTCGCTTTGCTGGCCTCGTGGGCTGCCTGGCATTCAGAGACCTACCATGGGTGCCGTCGTATCAGTAGGGATCCCCCCAGCTCCGTGGGCTTAAGATGTTTTTTCTTATTTTCATTGAGACAATTTTATTTTCCCCTCTCGGGTTAATGCTCAAACTGGGCCACAGGCAGACAGAAGTACCGTTTAAAATGGCTGTCAGGCACAGTTCTGCTGCATCTGAAGGATCTGGTGAACCCAGAAACTGTGACGGTTTGGTCTTCCAAGAAACTTCCTCCTGATCAGCAACATTGGTTGCCATAGAAACTTGGACAGACTGACCAATCATTGTCGACTTACCTCGTCTGACTCCAAATGGCCGCGTCCTATCGTGGAAAACTGGTGACTAAATTGGCCTCATTTCACTGGAGCAAGAAGTAAGACATTTTCAACTGGTGATGTCACACTCCCTCACTCCAGTTCTCTGACTCAGTCAATGGTTTGGTAAGAGCATAGACTATATACCTTAATCAGTTTATGGCCACACAGAGAAAAACAACCACTCACACTTGGATTCACCCTTGATGGACTATGTTAGAGTTACAAATTAACCTATGCGGCTGGTTTTGGATTCCGGGAGTGAGTCTTATTTTGAAAAGCTCAATCGGAAACAGATTCCCTTTCACGGCTAACTTGAGCGCAGCGTTTTAGAGCGGAGGAGCCCGTCTGCAGGAGGGACACCGAGGAAAAGTTGGGCAAGATGGCAAACCCCGCAGAGCTGGAGTGACGGGGCGGCGCTCCCTCCACCCCAGAGGAAAACGAGAAGAAGGAGACCGTCCTGGTCCTGACAGAACCCCGACGATGCAGCCCGAACCAGCAGGTAGGAACCGTTTTCCAGAGCGGAGGTCCGGTCTGAAGTTTACCGCCAGCTGTCCTGTCTTTTCTCCGCCGCTTCAGAGAAAAGTTCCGGTGGCGTTTCAGCTAAAGGCTCGGCGTGAAGCCGCTGCTGAAGCCGCTGCTGAAGCCGCGGGCGGTTCGCCGCTCCTCTCGGGTCTAACGCGGTCCGTTCTCCCGCCGTTATACCAGCAGAACTATTTCCTGAAGGGGCGCCGTTCCGCGGTCCGGGCTGACCGCGTCAGACTGAGGCTAACGCTCGGCTCCGGGATCCCTCCGCGCGCTTCCCCGGCGTCCGCCGCGCGGGCGCAGCCTGCCGCTGAGGCGCAGCGTCCCGCCCGCCAGTGAGGCAGCTGTATTTTTAGGAATGGGTGGATCCCAAAAAACCTCTTTTATTTCTGTCCTGACTGTGAATACCACAGGCTGCTGCGGCTTTATTTAAGGCTGCAGAGCTGAAGGGGTCAGGACGACTAGTTAGTCCAGTTAGTCTAGTTCTGTGCTCATGAGAAATGGTTTTGTAAGTTTGACCTCCTCCCCAGGCGTACAGGGACCCCCTGAAGGAAGGTGCCATTGAGCTGGAGATGATGTGACACAGCTTCAGCTGGAACTTTGCTGATTCATCAAAAGTCCCTCCAGGAGCCAAAAGCAGCTGTGATCTCCCAATGCCCTGCTAGAGGAGCACCTCGCCCCCTTCAGCGCCACGGAAGGATCAGCCAAGAGGAGGCGGTGGCCAGGATTACATCCGACATCGGTTTCCCCAGGTTCTGGTTAATAATGGCTCAGTCAGGGACGACCCCACGCCGCTCCAGCTGATCCGACCCCCCTAACTTTACTGCAGTCAGAACCTGAGAGCTTCACTGGGTTGGCTCCAAGCCCGCCTGGCAGACCATGATGTTTCGTGATCAGGTGGGTGTCCTGGCCAGCTGGTTCAAGGGCTGGAACGAATGCGAGCAGACCGTGGCTCTGCTGTCTTTGCTGAAGAGGGTGAGCCGGACCCAGGCCCGCTTCCTGCAGCTCTGCCTGGAGCACTCCCTGGCCGAATGCACCGAGCTGCAAGTCCTGGAGGGAGAGGCCAACGATCCAGGTAGGAAAGCAGCTGCTCCTCCTTCAGTGCTTCAGTCCTCTCAGAAAGTTAACTTTCGGAGGTGGTTTGAAGAGGGTTTTTTTGAGGCGCGTTTCTCATCTGAATCCTCATCACAGTTGCAGTTTCTACACTTCCATTCTTTTTGTTACATCCTCCTGTTTTCTGGTCTAACTGACACAGATATTCAACTTTTTTCTTTTATGTCCACTTTATGATTCATATACAGTTCAAGTTCTGAAGAAGTTTTTTTAAACTTGGAAAAGAAAAAATGATCGAGAAACGTTCACATCCCCTGAGCCTATCATTTAGAGCATCAAAAGTTTCAGATGATAAATGTGACATGTTTATCCACCAGACATGCTCATTTCAAGGTTGATGCTGCTGCAGGTCTCAGAACGCTTGGACAGGAGGCGTGGACTGCTGTAGGTCCGTTCAGAGATGAAGCCATGCTGCTGTGAAGCTACAGGCGTTGGTTCTGCATATCATATGCCCTTTTGCCCCGCCCCAATATCATCAGAGATGCTGGTTTGGGCCGAGCTCTGAAAACCCGATGGGAGGTCTTGCTTATCGCTTGGAGATAGAATGAAGATGTTGGTTTGTGTTTCTGGGGGTGATGAGGTTTTTTAACATGACAAGTTTAACCTAAAGGTATGTTGTTTGTAAAGATTCCACAGTCGTTGAACCCACTGTCACAGATTGGAGTACCTGCCTCTAGAACATCCCTTTTTATTGCTGATCATTTCACTGACCAGATAGAAGGAAATCCAGATTGTTCCCAGATGTTCTGTCAGCTCAATGTGCTTTACAAGTTCTTGTCTTTTCATGTATTTGTTGACTCCAGAAACCAGAGCAGGGTATCATTTCAACATTTTGATGTCGATGCCCTGAATTCAATTCCTGTTCCCCAACACTACCCTTTTCTGTAGCATAAAAAAATGACATGCCACATCACCTCATTTTGTTTGGGTTTTTCAAATTGTTTCATCTTCTCAAGCTTTTTTTAATAAAAATTAGTACACACAAAAACAAGTCAAAAAGAACAAACTATGGACACAACTCACTTGATACATCTTAGGCAGTTCTACTGCATTTTTCGGACAATAAGGTTAACTGAAAATCCATTCATGTTTTCAAAAAGTGACAGGGTACCTTTTGTAATGCAGTCCGGCTGAAGCTACATACAACACAGGGCGTGTGATGCGTGTTCAAGAACGCGCTAAACGCATGAATGCGCTTTCAGCATATGGACTGTCGCTAACCTAGACTAGCGCTTGTACTCACAGATGGAAGAAGCATGGAGTGAAATGTTGAAGCAGTACAAATCTCACAAATCTGTGTCTTTCACAGCTCTGTTCCGATAAATGAAAGACTTTGTGTCAGATCATTCTGGCAGGGCACTAACCGCAAGGATTCATTTCTCCTCCACAATCAATTTTCAAATGGTCGGTGCTTCCGTGTACTGAAAAGGACGCTATCCATTAGAGGTGCAACAGGTTACAAAACTCGTGCTTCAGACTGCGTCGCAGTTCTAGAGTCATGGTTTAGATCATTTTTCGGATCAGTAAAAATGAAAAAAAAAAAAAGCGGGGCAAACTAAGATTAAATCCTACAATACAGTTTTTGAAAGTGTGAAAACTATAATGTTTTTAATAAAACATATATAAAGTACTTCAAAGCATAAATACACACTCACAAATACAGTCACTTCCAAACATTTGCTCATTGGGGCTGTTAATGAAAAGAAAACATGAATGACGTCTTGAAACTCAAGATATTCCTATTTATATAAAAGACTCAAAATGCACAAATAAACTAAGTACATGATGGTGTTTTGCATCTTGACAAAAAAAAGTAAGAGATGAAGCACCGGTGCATGTGTGTGCTAGTGGCTAGTGATCTGTACAGATCATCCGGGATTTGTTGGACCCTTAATATCCATACGTCATACCAAATCCAAGACCGTGATTGGTCAAAGTTCAACTGGTTTAACTTTTAACACGTATTCAGCGGGTTTTGGACGTAGAGCCCAAAAATAGTCCTAAAAACTTGCGTAGCGAGACACAAGCATTTTGGTCGCAGAAGCCTGAAAAGTGGAATACCTGTGCTTCCAAAGACTTTTTACTAACAGTGGTCGCTCCAAACAGGTGCTTCTGAGCCCAGTGTGAACTTAGCGTTTTGTGAGTCCCAGTTGTTCTTGCTGGTCTGGAACTGATTTTTCTTTGCTACACAGTGTTCAAATATCTTTTTTTCCCTACAGCTTTGGTAAACTACAAAGCTGCTCTACTTGATGGATTGATGGATTGATGGGTAGCTTAGTCTGGAGCCGTGCAGATGGAGATGTACTGTGCTGCAACATATCGAAGGGAAAAAGTGAGAGTATTGTTGTGTATTTTATTTGATGCAACCAAGCAATGTTGAGAACGATTGTAAAGGGAGTTTGACCTACACACTGTGTTGGGTTTTACTTTATGCAAAGGCTGATTATTACAGAATAAAGAGACACACATTTATACATTTGACAACAAAAACTTCCCATCAACCCCTCCAAACATGACCGACCATATTTTGTTTTGCTTGATGCGCCTTATATACTGGTGTGGTTATGGTCCAAAAGATGCAATAAATCATTCAGTCATCATTTAGAAAACTGATGCAGCGCCCAATGATGCATCTTTAAAGATGTGAACACGTCTAGTATTTTTTTATAAAGGAATTTATTCAGATCAAAGATGTTATTTGGGTTTTGTTTTTTATAATAAGTCTGAACGAGCACTTTCTTGATGTCATATATGTGTGTCTTTGTGTTTTGAAGTACATTATATATTTTATTCAAAATGTATGTTGTAAAATGATTCCAAATTATTTTTTTCAGCTTTAATTTAGTTAGTTTTCTCATTTTCTTCAGGTCTATATTGAATGAAAATGACTTTTCAATTCTGTTGGTGCATAAGTATCTGCCTGGAAAGCCAGCCCTACCTGAGGCTGTAATCATCATCATCATCATCACATTTGAAAGGAGATGGTTCTCCCTGGCCTTGAAACAAAGCCAAAGAAAAACTGCAGGTAAAGTTCAGGTTCCACAGAGGCGTGAGAGAACGTTTCTCTCAGCAGTAAAGGAGTTGTTGCTCTGACTGTAACAACACGCTGAGCTAAAAGCTGCCTCCAGGAGTTCAGCAGGAGGTCAGGGAGTGTAGGGTGTTAATTAAGGTGAGACGCTATGGAGATGTTGGCCAGCCCTCTCCTGTCACACCAGTTCACCCCCTTCTGACTTGGTTTTGTTGCATCACTCTGTAGCGTGACCATGGCAACTGTAACCCTGGCAACAAATGGGCCTCATGAAGGATGGAATGACATGCTTGTGCTATGAAGAGTCCGTGCTGCTGTCTGATACTGGAACCCCATCAGCCATCTGTAATCTGGGATTTCAGAAGACTGCTGTCTGTGAGCCGATGAGAAAACGGAGACGTTAAAGCTGAGTTTTGAAATCCAAAGGAAATGATTTTCAAACTCTCAGATATCAGAGCACACTAGCAGCGCCGGGTTGGATGGTTTTGAAGAAGTGACCAGACTTTTTCTAAATGGCTATGATTAATTTGGGATGATTAAGGGAGCCTCGTCCTTTCTTACATTTACTTCTTACCTAGCAAAACAGGATTTTGCTGGAAGTAATATTGAACTGTGGAGGTCTCCTAGGAAACGGTTTTTGTAAATCCTGCTGAGTTTCCACTGGAATTCCTGTGTTTGGAAATTCAATCTCATTCTTTTAGAAAGGAGCTGCTTGCTGCCAGAGGTCGTGCCTCCTGACTAGCAGATAAGCCATCTAGGTGACTGTGTTGATAAGGTTGGTCGCATTATCTGTTGCAAAAAACTAACTAAAACTAAGGAAAGTTCCCCTTCAAACCTCGTCTCACCTCTGCCATACTCGTGTGTGCTTCTGTTTCCCGGTGGTTTTGAACGCCTTTACTGTTGTAAAGGGTCAGTGATGAAGTTGGAACCCCTGCTGTTTTAGTCCATACCTGTAGATTTTTGCTTCAGCTGTGCACGCTTCCTCTATGCGATGCAAATCTTAGTGAGCACTCAGTGGACACTGTGAGGAAATGTTGACATCACCAGTAAACCGCAGCTGTTAAAAACAATAAAATACACTTCGGTCTCCAAATTTTACCAAATTAGACTAACAAAATTTGGACCCTGGCTCACTACTTTTTGTTTTTAATGGCAAAAACCTAATAAATATGAACATTTTATGACGACTGTTTATGAGTCAAAGGTGTACTGGTGAATTAAAAAGTGGATAATATATAAAAAAATGAATGTACATATTTTTGAAATGATAAAATGGTCAAACGCTATTCATTGTAGTCTAAATGAGCTAATCTATTGAGCTTTGATGCTCACTGGTCTTTGCAGAGAGTTCTGCGAAATTTCCAGGGCACTGGATTTTGGAATTGTAGATTCCAAAGAATGTATCTGATATCATTGGTAATCCTTATCCTAGTCAGTTCTTGCAGATTCTGGTCTGGGGTCCATCAGACTGGCATCGGCCGGTCTCTGGTTGGCGGTGAGAACCTTGGGTGTGTCGTGTCCTCTGTTTGAATGCTCTCTCTCTCTAGGACAGTGGGGTCATGGTGTCATCTGTTGCTGGGGCAGTTTTTCCTCTCCTAGAGCTGTCTGTGTTTTTACTCTGAAGTGGTAAGATCTGTTGTGAGATGCAGAACTCTGGTAGGTTTGCTGGACTCCACTTCTGCTTCTCTTCAGCATCTCTTGCTGGATGTCTGTCATAAAGGTAACGTCTTCATTCAAATAGTCTGCCTTAACTTCTGTCAAAGTAAGCCCTCTAGATACACTTTTTCTCTTCAACGGGAAATGTGGACTTACTGCTTTGATTTCAGTTGCCTTTTAGAGGTGTATATCTGCTGATTCAGCCAAATTCTTCAGCATGAACAGCTTCTTTCAGAGTCACTTTGAAAACGTATTTGGATTTTTTCATTCCATCTTTTTCTGAGGTTGATAAAGAAGTTTTCAGTTTCATTTTATTCTTTTAAAAGGGTTAACAGTCTGTGTTGCCTTAAAACTGAAAATGGGTTTAATGTTTTTACTTTAGACCATTCTTCCTTTATATTCACACTTTCTAAACATGTGTTCACCTTTTGTGGAAGACCTTCTGTAAGAGTGGAGAATGCTCTTTTCCTCCAGATGCCTGTTTAACAGTCGAGGTGAGGCTAGTTTGAATAAAAGTCCTTCACTTTGAACTGGTCGATTAGATATGCTTGAGGAGCAAAATGACAGTAAATGGCCTTTTCTAATGAGTTTTCATTGTTTGCAGAGTCGTCAGGCGCAGGTTCTACTTTATAACTTCATCAATGTTCTGGATATTTGTCAGAAATGGAGATTGGATAAGTTCTGGACTGGAAAAGCCCAGATTGTTTGAGATGTACTTTGAAAGAATGAAACCCTTATTGGCCCAATTCTCTCTGCATCTTCAGGGGCTTCCTTGTTTTGGTATCCAGTAAGATGTGTGAGGCTTGATTTTCTCCTTCAGCTGATCTGAAGACATTTCATAGAAAACCAGCAAAATTCAAATCATTTGATTTTTGTTCTTCTTTCATTTTTACAGAGTTTTTGGAGCTGGGATGATAGTCTTAACTAATAAATGTTTAGTCTCTGTTTTGGCTTTTTAATGCAGCACAAATTCAAATGGAATCACATTCCCAAAGTTTTCCACAGAAACTGAACAATGTCAACAAGGGCTTTCCAGTTGAAATCCTTCTGTCCAAACAGCACCGTTTGGCAGATTCTGATCATGAACCTACAGTCCAAACATTCATCTTTCTCTGCTGCTCTTCTGAGTAAGCAGCAGAAAAGGATCGTGCCTGCACTTCTGCCTCATGTTCTGAATGACTAGCTTCCCTTGTGTGTGCTGTCCTGCTGAGGCAGCCTGTCGGCAGAGGGAGGAGCAGAGATTTCATGACTACATGTGACTGTGTTGTAGAGCTAAACCTGACACTGAGATGACATTCAGTAGTTACTGATGCTGTATTTAAACTCATGTTCATAAAAAAACACATCTTATCCTAATCAGCAGAAACAAGACATGACCTATAAAACTAAATAAAGAAGCAGCCTTCCAGTTCTGGTAGAAAATTCTCTCAGAAATGTATTCCAATCACAAATGTTTTGGTTTTTGTTAGGGATGCTACATTTCCCTTTCCCCGCCATTTGGTTTAAACCTCAACTTTTGGTTTCGGTTTGATATATGATTTTTGTATAGCAAGCAACAACAACAAAATCAGGAAAATACTTTTTTGAAAATTTGCTAGATAGCAAGTAACAATGAAGAAAAATCTTTCAGTTGGCTTATACTAAGCCTTATGTAACATAACGCAACACTCGTTTGACTCTTTCAACGTAAACGTATTGGTTTGCAGTAGGACTGCAACAATTTACTTCCCCACAGTTGGGTTCAATGGTGTAACGTTTGGTTCAGTTTCAAACTGAGAATTATGGAACAACACAAAAACCAGAGAAGAAAGCTTAAACCTGAAAAAGATTCACCCCCTGTTGGAATAATAACTGAAGTCCGTCACTTCCTGTAACCATGAATGAGTTTCTTCTCAAACTTTGGGCCAGTCTTCTTTTGCAAACTGCTCAGTGTCATTCAGATTTGAAGGATGTCCATCCCAGCTGCTGTTTTAAGATCTCTCCTCAGGTGTTCAATAGGGTTCAGATCTGGACTTGTTTCAGAACTCTCCAGTGCTTTGCTAGAACCCATTTCTAGGTGATTTTTGAAACGTTTCATTGCCATTGTCCTGCTGGAAGACCAATGACCTGTGGTGGAGAAAGATTCAGCTTTCTGACTCTGAACAATCTTGGGCCCCAAAATAATTTGTTATTCATTAGATTTCATGATGTCGTTCACACAGTTAAAGTCCCACTCAAACGATATTTTTGTCAATTGTAAAAGTGTTCCCAGTTGGTTTTTACTCAGGATTATGCCATTTTTATTCCAAATCAAACAGCTTGTGTTGTTTTCTACAACATAGTTTCTGCAGAGCGGCAGGAGTTCATTAGAAACCCACCTCTGAGTTGTGGATGGGACTGTTGGCGTGTAAATCAGCCTCCGCTAATTTCTACTAGCTTATAGCGCCTCACAAGTTCAAGCTAACATTAGCTACGCAGCAGTTCAGTCTAGAGTCAGACGGCAGCTCAGACGAGGAAAATAAAAACATACATGGACCTATGTGTCTACAAGTGGATAGCAGGAACGGGGGAGTTTGACCCTCTCATGACAGTTGCTGGGTCATAACTAGGAGATTTTTTCAAACTACCAATAACACCATTGGAGTGGGTCTCTAAAACATCCAGTGGTGGAAGCAGCAAAGCAACAAACACCATATGTGACGGTATAGACTGTGTTCTGTTCTTTAAATTCTTCATTTCTTCTTCTGTTAACAGGGCTGTGATATCCTTCACCAAAAAGCCCGTTTTGTCTCATCTGTCCAAAGAATGTCCTCTTAAAAGGATTGTGGTTTGGTCAGGTACAGTTGGGGTATTCCACTCTTGCTCTTTCATGTCTTTGTTAGCATTAGCAGTAGTGTCTTCCTGGCTCTCCCGCTCTTGCAGATCAGCTCAGAACTTTGACATTAATTGCTAACTCAATTTCCATTTGAACTGGTTGCTGTTTGTCATAACTATGTTGTCCTCACCTGTTACCTGCTTCAGGTAGCATGACAGGAGCATGACATTCTTGAAAAAGTTTGACAATTTTGACAACATGCCGATATTTTGGTCCGGTCCATTTCTGTGTGAATCTTTCTGAGGTTTGACTTTTCTTCTGTATTTGATGTTGCAGTGCAAACAAAAACACCAACGCATTCACAGTTGGAACACATTTCTGAGATTTGCAAGAGTGGCAGTAGTTTTTGCCAGAATTATGCATGAATGAGTGTTTTCTTCAAACACCATATTACACATTCACTGGTCTCTTTAGACACACCTGTCCAACTGCTTGTTAATGCAGATTTCTAATCAGCCAATCACATGGCAGCAACTCCATGCATTTAGCATGTAGACATGGTCAAGATGATCTGCTGCAGTTCAAACCGAGCATCACAATGAGGGAGAAAAGCGATTGAAGTGACTCTGAACGTGATATTGTTGTTGGTACCTGACAGGCTGGTCTGAGAATTCCAGAAACTGCGGATCTACTGGGATTTTTCCCCACAACAATCTCTAAGGTTGACAGAGAATGGTCAGACAAATAGAAAATATCCAGTGAGCAGCAGTTCTGTGGGCAGAAATGCCTTGTTGATGTCAAAGGTCAGAGGAGAATGACCAGACTGATTCCAGCTGATAGAAAGGCAACAGTAACTCAAATAACCACTGGTTACAACATCTCTGAATTCACAACACGTCCAACCTTGATGCAGATGGACTACAGCAGCAGAAGAACACACCAGGTAACACTCCTGTCAGCTAAGAACAGGAAACTGAGGCTACAATTCACACAAACTTACCAAAACTGGACAACAGAATATTGGAAAAATGTTGTCTGATCTGATGAGTCTTCATTTCTGTTACCACATTCAGATGGTAGGGTCAGAATTTGGCATCAACAACATGAAAGCATGGATCCATCCTGCCTTGCATCAGCGGTTCAGATTGGTGGTGGTGTAATGGTGTGGGGGATATTTTCTTGGCACACTGTGGCCCCTTAGTACCAATAGCATTGGTTACCACGCCTCAGCCTACCTGAGTATTGTTGCTGACCATGTGTATCCTTTAATGACCACAGTGTTGTGATGGAACGGGAGGGCATCATGGCATCATGGATGTGCAGCCAACAAATCTGCAGCAACTGTGTTATCATGCTGTCATGTGTTATGATGCTGTCAAGTCAATATGGACCAAACTCTGAAGAATGTTTCCAGTACCTTGTTGAATCTAAGCCACCAAGGATTAAGACATTTCTGAAGGAAAAAGGGCTCCAACCACTAGTAATATTGTGTAGCTAATAAAGTAGCTGGTGAGTAGAGGACTATTTCAAACCGAATGTTATAAAAGAGTGAAACTCTTTGAATGTGCATGCTGTGTGTGTGTCAGTGAAGAGCAGTGAGGTTCCCAGCTGATGAAACAGTGACGTCATCAGTCAGATTTACAAACATGACCCCTACAGCAGGGCTCTGGACTACATTTTTGCATTGGTTGCACCGGTGCGTATACCTTTTTTTCTCAGGTGTACTCACCTTCTCAACCACGTTGCATTTAACTCAGCAGTTTTCCATGGTCACTTTCCTTTTTAATTACTGTCATACTGTATCTGCCTTAAGGATTTGGAAATGATTAACTTACAAACTGGTTAACATTAAGGTCTTTATTTGAAACACAATTGTACAATTATGATAAATGACATAAAACGTTGGTGTTTAAAGACCCAGTCCAATGAAAATGATGTGTTTGGTATTTTTAACATGTTCTTGAAGCATTTGTCTCATGATAGAGGACCTATATGAAAGAATTTAAGACTAAATCTGCATTTCCGAGGTTTTCTTTATTCAAATTGGAGCAAATCCAAACATGCCGTTTAAAAAAGCTCACATTTGTGACAGCAAGTGAAACAGGTAAACTGAAGTCTTCCTGCTTTGCCTCATTCTGAGGTGTGACGTCACCAATGGAAAACCCTTTATTTCCAGCTCTCTCTCCAGCGCGCCATCATTTTGAAACCAGATGACAGCGATTGGTCAGAGTCAGTCTGAGTCACGTTTATGGGAGAACTACCGTCACCAATCATCAGTGAGCTTGTTCCAAATCCACACCACTTCCACTGAAAGCAGCTCAGGAGAATCTGTCAATCAAACATTTGAGGTGGGGCCAGCAGACACCACATGCTTTTGCTGAGGCTTCTGATTAGCCGGTTTAAAACTTGAGATAGAGACAAAAATACCTTTAAAAAAATTAGGATTAGAAAGAAGGTGTGAAGAAGAAGGTATAAGAGCAAGAAGGATTTTTCTGACAAAATGACTGAATAATAACGGTCTGTTTATAAATGAGTCTATGGGATTTTGACTTCCTGGAACCAGCAGGTACTTGCTGTTTGGAAACACGGGAGGGGAGGGGTTGAGATGTCCATTGTTTTTGCGGTCTATGAGACAATAGATCTGTAAACGGACAATATTGGAGCTGGACTGATACAATATTGCTGCCATTTTGTTGCACCCCCAATTTTAGGTTGTGGTTGTGAGGGGCTGCAAGCTAGCGGGAGAGAACCAAAACAAAGATTTGATTGGATATTAGTGGAGGGTTACTTCCACGCCAACAGTCCCACCTACAGCTCAGAGGTGAATTTCTAATGAACTCCTGCAGAAAAACAGCAGAACGATCATTAAGAAGAACCCTGAAAATAGATGGTTGATGTGGGACTTTGAAAAGCTTCACTGAGCTGAAGTTTGAGCTAAAAAAGACAAACTTACAAAAGCTTTTTGGATTATTACCAGTGATTTGTTACCTGGTTTGTTACACACCAGTATCACTTCAAAGGTGTGTTCTGAATGAAAAGATTCTTTGATAGCAGCAGCTATGTTTGAATCGACCTTGAATGTTTTTGCTATCTGTTAAAGTGATAAACAAATCTCATCATCCAATCAGCAATTACCTACTTTTTCCAGTTTCTTTTTGCTTTGTTTTTTAACATTTCTTTTTATTTCTGGAAATTGATTTGTTTTCTGAACTGTTGCAGTTTCACCTTTTTATGTTTTTGAACTGTATTGGTTTTTGGAATATTTGATTTGATAGCTAAAATGTTATATTTTGTTATTATTTGTTTAGTTTTCTTAATTGTCGTTGTGATCTTTAATGTGTTTGAGTGATTTGTTGATTTGGTTTGAACTTCAGGGCCACCATAGTTCATCTTTTAACACCAATAATGTCACAGCTCCACCTAAATAACAGAGTTTTTAACATACCGTAAATCTCCAACCGTTCAAATGTGAATCAGCGGATTCTGACACGGGAAAAGCGGCTTTTCTTTCTGGTTTTGCATCGATATACACCACATTAGAGCGCTGCGGAGCAAAGCCACTTTTCTCCACGGCAGAATCTGCTGATAAACGTTGACGGAAACACTTCCTAACCGCATGGCGCTGCATATCAGCGGGAGGCTGGTTTTCTCTGCTCCAGACTGCGCTGGAATGACCTTAATTGCGTTAATGGTAGAAAAGTTACAGTAGAAGAAAGTATGTAAAGACTGAAGCAAAAGCCCTGATTACAGAGTTTTAACAGAGTTTTTTCACCTGCTCCAACTGCTGCCGTCACCGGGCTCATGCACACGAAACTGAATGACTCCGATTTACCTTTTCATTAACAAATCATTCTTATTTGAGGTGTGTTACACCTGCGCACACATACTGGAATGAGACTTTCAAAGTGGCTGAAATTCGTCTTTTTTTTTCTCAGGCGGGCTGGGTGCGCCGCAGTGACCATGGATATGTTTTAGGCGCAGCGTTGTAACTGTTTCACCATTTGATTGGCAACAGTTAAAGATTGTTGGTTGAAATTTCATTTGAACATTGTTCTTCCGTTTACAAACTGTAGCATAGAAAATCACCAAAATTCTTTTTATTGACTTACTTTTACTTACAAATGAAGTATGTCCGTCACTCCAAGTAATTCACGAAAATGTTTCTTCTATGATGATTGAAAGACCAGCACAGTAAAGTGCATGCGCCAACTGCAGCTCAGGGCAGTTTTTGCAGCACAGTCTGGGTGCAGGGGAGGCACGGGGGGCAGGTGCCTCACCTAGCACTTTCTTGTGTATTTGAGCAGGAAACTTGCTACTTTTTTACAAAAGAGACGTTGAATACCCACACAGAAAAAAGTAATCATAGAATAGACATGTCTAAAAAATATTTGGTTTTAATTGTTACTAATCAGATGATTTTCATTGTGTTCAGTTTATGTATTTTTAAGCTATATTTTGTAGGTGAGGCACAACCTCATCTGCCTCCCCTGACTGTATGTCACTGGTGTGTATGTCTGTGTGTGTGTGTGTGTCTGTGTGTGTGTGTGTATGTCACTGGTGTGTATGTCTGTGTGTGTGTGTGTGTGTGTGTGCGTGTGTGTGTGTGTGTATGTCACTGGTGTGTATGTCAGTGTGTGTGTGTGTGTGTTATTCTCTGGTGTGTATGTCTGTGTGTGTGTGTGTGTGTTATTCTCTGGTGTGTATGTCTGTGTGTGTGTGTGTGTGTGTGTGTGTGTGTATGTGTATGTCACTGGTGTGTATGTCAGTGTGTGTGTGTGTGTGTTATTCTCTGGTGTGTATGTCTGTGTGTGTGTGTGTGTGTGTGTGTGTATGTGTATGTCACTGGTGTGTATGTCAGTGTGTGTGTGTGTGTGTGTTATTCTCTGGTGTGTATGTCTGTGTGTGTGTCTGTCACTGGTGTGTATATCAGTGTGTATGTATGTCAGAGTGTGTGTGTGTGTGTGTGTGTGTGGGTGTGTGTGTGTGTGTGTGTGTGTGTGTCAGTGTGTGTGTGTGTGTGTGTGTGTGTGTATGTCAGTGTGTGTGTGTGTATTTCACTGGTGTGTATGTCAGTGTGTGTTTGTGTGTGTATGTCAGTGTGTGTGAGAAAGAGGTTTTCTGTCAAATGATCTTGATCCGTTCTTATCGGTTAGCTGAAGATGAGGAAGCTTGGAGATCTCTTGTTCTCGGGTTTGGAGCCAAACTATTTGATGGCATCCACGCATGAGCAAAGGGTTTATTTCTGGAAGTTGACCGTGTGTTCTGTGAAGAATGGGGACAGACAACTTGCCAATTGACCAGGAGGAAAATAAAATACACTTTGTGATACTTATCAGACCTTTATTATTTTCTCAAGTTCCTGTTTTTCTTTTTCTGCATGAACAGTCATTACATACAAAGTATTTTCTCTGCAGTAGTAGAATAAAAAACTAGATTTGATTTAATTGAGCCAGGAGTCCATAATGATAGGTGCTGCTTGAAGCCTGCATCACATTTGGCTTCCATATCGTTGACATGGTGAACAGAAGAGAAGCAGATGAGCCGCCACTGCAGGCAGAGATTACACAACAAGGGACTGCAGATTTCGTTTTCAGTCCTATTTCCCCTGTACAGTTAACATTCAGCTTCATATGTATAGTATTTACTCTGATGAGTTTGAGTCGGTGTCATCCGCTAGTGTCCACCCCTGGTATTTGCAAATGGCCGTTTTTGGTTTGCGTTAAAAGCACTAAGATAACAAAGATCTGCTCAGGATTTAATGTGCGAGGAAAGATTGTTGTGAATGCCAACAAAACTATGGATTTTGGATGCTGGACAACAAATCGCTCACAGATTTACTGTATATCTTCCAATAACGGCCGGTCTCCGATAGAATAGACGCTGGTCTCTTATAGTCGGGTCGGCCGACATTTTTAAAAAAATTAATGTCCCGGCTTCTATTGGAAGATATACGGTAAACCATCTTTTTGAAGAAAAAAAACACCCTCTAACCACTTTAACCCTTAACTGCCCACCTAACCAATTGTTTACCACATTTTGTAAAAAAAAATATTTTATAAACATTATTTCAGTAGAAACAAAATCTTTTTCAGTTGATATTTTTCTTGGTAGGGTTCTAATAAAAGTTAATTACTTCTATCAGTTTAAATGTAAATATTCAGAAGATAACTACAGTTTTTATTTGTGATTCTCTTGCTTCTTAACAAGCAAGGTAAATATACTTTTTTAACAACACAAAATTAGGTAACTAAGTCCAGTTAGTTAAAGAGATAAGATTAAAACTAACAAATACACTCTAAAAAAATATATCTGTTACTTAGGTAAAAAAAGGATCTTTTAGATCCACTCCAAAGGAAATGGTGTTTTTTGGTGTTTTTTTGTTGAGGGAAAACAGAAAATTGTTAAGATTAAAATTGCATTTTTAATGATTTCTTTATTCAGTTTGTTGTGAATCAGAATCGGGAGAGGAAAAAACTACAGTTTGAAAGAGATCATATTTGTGATGCAGAAAATGTGTCCCCCCCCCGCTCTGCTCTAATCCACAACGGGAAGTGGAAAGGGGGGTGGAGTTGCTCACTCCCACCACTGAGAGGTGTGTTTTTGAAGTACGACTGCCGCTCTGCAGAAACTATGTCCTAGAAAACAACTCAGTTCTTGAAAATGTTGGCTAAAATAGCATAAGCTCCATGAAAAGACAACTGGGAACACTTTGAAAATAGATTAAATGATTGGAGTGAGACTTAAAATGCAGTTAAAAAGGATTCAAATTCCCCTGGAAAGTCATTGAAAATCTGAGCTTTAGATTTTGTGGTTTGACTGTTGAAGGAAACAGCATCTGTCCAAACCTGCCTGGTTCACATGAGAAATTCCTTCCAAGTTTGATCATAAATTAACTGTTTCACTTTTTTAAAAAAATTCCTTTGCCACGCCCAGCCCTGAAAAAAGAGAAGAGCACTCTACTCCAAAATAAACCACTGCCACATCTTTGTTTCATTTAGTGTATCGTAACAGCAGGTCAAAACTACGCAACATTCAAGATCCACCAAAAAACTAGCTCTACTCTGAGCAAAACACAAGAGCAGTACTCCACCAACTAAACTGAATTTCATCTACTTAAGCTTCAAGTTTTCTTCAGTTCAACCCAGTTAAAGAAAAAAAAAAAAGAATTTAACAGGGGGGACGGTTTTGAAATGCCCAGCACTCCAGACTTTCTGGTGAACTGTGAGGTAGTGTGTAAAAATAATGAAAGAGGTGCTTGTTCGGACGAGGTGCGTTCATGCTACACACAAAGGAGCGCTGATGCGTTCACAGTCGCCATGGCTGCCAAGCCAAAGCAGAACTCTGGTGGAAGTGGATGTATGAGTATCATGTTTGTGACAAAATGATAAAATTCCCCCTTAAGTTCAAACATTTGAACACATCAGAAGTTAGGAATCCATTTTTCGCTTCAATTCACACAGAGAATTGAGTATGATTACTGTCAAATGTGGTATTATTTGCATATGTTGTTAACTGTAATGGAATTTAAACAGTCTCGTAACAGTATGGATAGACATAAACCTTTTAGTTATTTCGAACATTTGTTTTTGTAATTGAGTGTTTTTGGTGTTACACGGTGTCCTCCCTTAAACAACATTACTCTTAGTTTAGCTCAAGTGGCACAGAGGCTCTGAATAGACAAAACAATTGAAATAAGATGGAAAGAGGACGGCTGAAGGGCCTTTGGCTGCCATTTCCTTAAATAGAGTTGTGGGTTTCTCCGGTCTAGTCCTGGCAGAGCAGAGGCTAACATTCCCAGAATAGTTGTGACTGCCACATTCAGGACCTCCCAAACACTAGCACTGCACACAGCTCTCTGCAGACTGAATTCAGATTACAGCTTCCAGCCCCCATTTCCCCATAACCTGCACCCAACATGCACCGGAGGGACTAGAGGTGGATGTTGGTGTAGGTGGGAATGGGATAGAAGGTGATTTAAAATGGGAAAAAAACAGCCCTGTATCCACTGTATAGTGGCAACCAATAACTGTTTGGGTTGTTAATCTGTTAACTAGTTTGATCAGTTTGTGGTTTAATCAAATCAAACTTTATTCATAAAAACAGTGCTTCTCATACTAGCACAAGTCAATGCGCTTTACAAGTAAAAAGACAAGCGGATAATAAATGAATAAATCAATATAAAGATAGAAACCCAATCCATCCTTTATCCACCCCCCTCCCTCCATTGACACACACAAGCAAACACCCCACAAACTATGAATACTTAAAAAAATTAATCCTAAAAGAAACTTGAGGCTTGGCTCTGCTGTGAGGAAACAGTATTTTTGGGAATCTCCTTAAGGAAGGAGCCAGCTCAGGATGATCGCCACTGTGCCCACCCAGACCGGGACAGCAGGGGGTCCACTCCACAGACATGACACGCCCCCACCAAGGGTGACAACCGTGGCAACAACAGAACCGGCAACCCCTGGCACATAGGATCCCCAAAGGGAAACACTGGGTCATAAAAACCTTAAACGGAAGATATTAAAATTTAGTACTTAATATGTATGTAAAAACATAAATGGAAAATAACATTAAATGCAAAGAATAAAATTAGATACAAAGAATAATATAAAACTTAATAAAGAATTCATAAATCAAATCACCTAAGATATAATGAAGCAGAAGAACCATAACGAAGCAGGAGAACCATAATGAAGCAGAAGAACCATAACGAAGCAGGAGAACCCTAACGAAGCAGGAGAATCCTAACGAAGCAGGAGAATCCTAACGAAGCAGGAGAACCATAACGACGCAGGAGAACCATAACGACGCAGGAGAACCATAACGACGCAGGAGAACCATAACGAAGCAGGATAACCATAACGACGCAGGAGAACCATAACGACGCAGGAGAACCATAACGACGCAGGATAACCATAACGGCGCAGGATAACCATAACGAAGCAGGAGAACCATAACGACGCAGGAGAACCATAACGACGCAGGAGAACCATAACGACGCAGGAGAACCATAACGACGCAGGAGAACCCTAACGACGCAGGAGAACCCTAACGAAGCAGGAGAACCATAACGACGCAGGAGAACCATAACGACGCAGGAGAACCATAACGACGCAGGAGAACCATAACGAAGCAGGAGAACCATAACGAAGCAGGAGAACCCCAATGAAGAAGTTCATCAGCTTTAACTGTTGTTGTATAAATACAGGGCTGCTTTCCTTCCAGTAGTTGATTACCAAAGTGGTTCCAAATGTTCGAGCAGAAGCACATACATCTTTGACACCGTGTGAAACGACTAACAGACTAACTTCACCTTGAAATGCTCAATGATCTTGTAACAGTATTGGTGTCTGCCAGAGTTACATCAGGTGTACGTGAATGTTTCCATTCATACATCCCACTGACATACTCCTGCTGGTCTAAAGACAAACCTTTTATCTTTTATTGGTCAGCAACAATGGGTCTTTAGAAATATCAAATATTGGCAAAATAAAAGCCTTGATCAATAGTTTATCCCCACTTTTAATTTTTTGCCTATTTACGTGATAAAATGTGTATACACAGAGTTTTAGTTTTATGCACACCAGCAATACAACTTGACTTGTTCAAATCTTTAAATGTCAAATGCCTTCAGCAGTATGGAAGGTTGGAGGAGTTGGAGGAGTGTGGCCACACTATATGTTGTTTTTTAGTTACTGTCTTCTGTCTCAGTCCACTGATTTCTGATATAAAGATCAGATGCTTTTTCTGTAGAAAAGGGACATGTAGAGGGCAAATAAATCACCAGCTGACTAGTTTCCTGACGGTTTGACGATGTGTTTCCTCCCTGTGAGTTAAAACTGAATGTGAGGACTGAGACATAATCTGTTTAAATGGATAGGAACACATTTCCCCTTTTGCTCCCTGTTCTCTTGAAATGACTTTAAAGGTTACATTTTATTTACATTTTATTGCTTTTATTATATTTCTGATCTGTTTTCTGCAGTTTTTTGACTTCTTCCTTTTAAATGCCCCATTAACCCAGATGTGGTGAAGGTTTGGGCCGATGAACCCCCTCGCGACAGTTTAGTTCTGCAGCCACTGCAAACTGCAGACCTTTTATCGCTGTCAAGCACTTTGAAATATTCATACAGCCAACATTTTAAAGTAGGCGCTAGATCGCTGATGTACGTTGATTGCGTCTTTATTCGGCCACTATTCTGCCTCACTCCCACAGAAGCCAAATGTCTTTTTTTTGCAGTATTCAGCTAAATACATTCGGTTACCGAATATTCGATGTGTCCCTAGTTAGCACTCTCGCTTCACAGTGAGAAGGCCCTGGTTCAAATCCCAGAAAGAAAGAGCAAACTGGGCAGAAGTGGTCAAGATGCTAAACATAGATTACTCCTAAAATGTTTAATCTGTTTTTAAGAGTCAGCCTTTGAAAACTTATGAATAGCTAAACAAGTTGGACAAAAGCTCCTCACTGAAATGATGGTTCCTGTCAGACCGAGCCTGCTTTTGTCTTCCACCATGCAGGACTTACTTGGAGACATTGCTACGACATTTCTGCTACATGCTTGTTTGTTTTAGTGTTGGCATATCTGACATTTGGAGAACTGGAATGGACCTTGTTTTGTTAATTGGAGCTGTATTTAATGTGGAGAAAGCTCTGTGGCTTTGCTCTGAAATTGTGTGTGAGTCAGAGGGAGGGCTTTTTCCTTCAAGAATTGCTCCATTCCTCCACATCAGACTGTGTGGTATGCCAGCACATTCCCCACTGCTGAGCTGGAGAATCCACTTGGAAAGGAAGAGCAGGAACCTTTCCTTACTACTGCCTCCCACATCTCCCTCCTCCTATTCACTACTCTGCCTCCTAACTTTGTTTTCCTCAAGGAACCCCTTCAAGACATTTTCTTTACACTGAGGGTTTGACAATGCGTTTCCTCCTTGTGAGTTTAGACTGAATGTACGCACTGAGACAACATCTTTCTGTTACACCAACCACATATCGTGGATGTCTTTCTGAGACTGAGATGTTATCTGTATAACCTTCACGCCAAACACCTCTTTTGCCACTTTGTTCTTTACCTGTATGTGTGTGTCATCATGTGTGACCTGAAGCTCCTTGGTTGGAGTTTTCCAGAACCAAGCCCTGGTCTCTGTTTATTATTGGTAAGACCTTGCTGCTGCTTCTCTTGGTGGTGTTGTCTGGTTGGTTCAGGGAACATGCTGTCAGATGTGGTGTTGACTCAACAGAAGTCATAGCATGTTTCCAGTAGTGGGGCACAGCAAGACCATCCAGTGTTTGTTTTGTTAACAGCTCATTGCAGAAACTCGTGTCATTGACAGTTGCATGAAGATTTTTAATTGTGTTGGGCTATGCTAACGGTTTTGAGATTGTGAAAAATCTTTCGTTGGGAATTTTGGACCAGCGATGACATGCAGCCAATTCCTTTTTACAAGGTTTTACTTCTAGACCAAACTGTTTTTTATTATTCTTATCCACACAGATTTACAGTGGGTACGGAAAATATTTAGATGCTCTTAATTTTTTTACTCTTTGTTATATTGCAGCCATTTGCTAAAATCATTTAAGTTCATTTTTTCCTCATTAATGTACACAGCACCACATATTGATAAAACACATAGAATTTTTGCAGATTCATTAAAAAACAAAAAGTGAAATATCACATGGTCCTAAGAATTCAGAGCCTTTGCTCAGCATTTAGTAGCAGCACCCTTTTACAGCCCTGACTGATGGAGGCTGCAGTGAAGGTTGACTTTCTACAACTTTTTACCGACTGCATCTCTGGAGTTCAGCCACAGTGATCTTTGGGTTCTTCTTTCTCTCTCTAAGGCTCTTCTCCTCCAATAGCTCAGTTTGGCCGGATAGCCAGTTCTAGGAAGGGTTCTGGTCGTCCTGAACATCTTCCATTTGAGGATTATGGAGGCCACTGTGCTCTTAGGAACCTTCAGTGCAGCAGATATTTTTTGTAACCTTGACCAGATCTGTGCTTTGCTACAATTCTGTCTCTGAGCTCTTCAGGCAGTTCCTTTGACCTCATGATTCTCATTTGCTCTGACATCACTGTGAGCTGGAAGGTCTTATATAGACAGGTGTGTGACTTTCCTAATCAAGTCCAATCAGTAGAATCAAACACAGCTGGACTCAGATGAAGGTGTAGAACCATCTCAAGGATGGTCAGAAGAAATTGACAGAACCCGAGTTCAATATATGAGCGTCACAGCAAAGGGTCTGAATACTTAGAACCGTCTGATATTTCAGTTTTTCTTTTTGAATAAATCTGCAAAAATGTCAAAAATTCTTTTTTTTTGGTCAATGTGGGCTGCACTGTGACGCAGTGCTTAGCACTGCTGCCTAACAGCAAGAAGGTTCCCGGTTCAAGTCCTGGCTGGGGGACTTGAAACAGTGTCACCAATGGGGGCCTTTCTGTGTGGAGTTTGCATGTTCTCCCCGTGCATGTGTGGGTTTTCACCAGGGACTCCGGCTTCCTCCCACCATCCAAAAACATGCTTCATAGGTTCATTGGTTACTCTAAATTGTCTGTAGGTGTGGATGTGAGTGTGTGATTGTGGCCCCTGCGACAGACTGGTGACCAGTACAGGGGTGTCCCCTGCCTTTGCCCATGTGTAGCTGGGTTAGGCTCCAGCAACCCCGTGACCCCAAAAAGGATAAAGCAATTAGATGTGAGGTGCTGTGTGTACATTAATGAGGAAAAAATAAACTGAAATGATTTTAGCAAATGGCTGCAATATAACAAAGAGTAAAAAGTTTAAGGGGTCTGAATACTTTCCATTTCTACTGTAAACAATGTGAGAGACAAACATTCTGCCAGGCATATTCTTCTCTGCCAGAACTATCAATGCCTCCAACATATGACGCTCTACACCAGGGGTGTCTAAATCCTGGCCTCAAGGGCCGGTGTGCTACATGTTTTTTAACCAACATTTCATTGAAGCTCCTTATTGGCTAAACACATCTGTTCCAGGCAACCAACAGCAGAAAAGGCAGGATTTCTGGTAAACCAGTAGAAGTCCGGCCCTCGAGGTCTGTATTTGGACACCCCTGCTCTACACCAACACATCAAAAAGGCAAATTACCAAGCAGCAGTAATGAGTTTGCTCTCTCACATATTGGTGGTGGATGGCACATTGAGGATAGAGAATTCAAAGTGACCTGGTTGACTAACAGTCCTGCTTCTGAAAGCGTGCTGCAGTTTGTTCACTGCAGGTGCAATCAAGACAAATGTGAAACAAACAAATATTAAATAATAAAGCAAAACCAGACTGACTTGTGTAGAAGTGCCAATACTGTGAATGTTCAAAAGGAAACAGAAGAGAGGGCTCTATGGAATGTTATTTCTGACAGGGATGGAGATGATTCAACATCTGAAATATCCATAAAACATCATTTACAAATAAAGAAACTCTGCAACTGTAAACTCTAAAAATAAGGGAAGCACTGCTGTTACATTGACCATGTATAACAAAGACAGTGTATTATCAAACCTCATGGTACTAATTCTTTAGGATCTGTCTAACATGTTATAATACATTTTTCAATGTGAACTGGTACAAGATGTTTTTGTTGCTGAGGCGAATTTTGATCAATAAAATAAAACAAATAAAATAAGCACAACTGAATGTATTTTACTTTTTTTGCACATTTGGCTTGTGACAGAAAAACTGCTGGATATCTTGCTGAGAACTTTTAACCCCAAGTCCAGTAGGGTTGTGTCTACAAAAAAAGCATTTATGATGTAGTTCCCAGACAAGGGACTGAAAATTATTTTCTAGGCTCTTTTTCGTGGTTCACCCAATGGCTCATGACTCACGTGACCCATTAGAAATCACCGCATTTCAGATTTTATTTGTAAGACATTAGTACAGGGAGTCACTTTATTATTATTCATCTTTTGTTATAACTACATTTTTAAACGGAAATTATGCTTAATTGGTCTTTAATGGTCTTTTTTAATTGACGATCAAGTTATTGCCTTAGCATTTGCATTACTGGTCATCTCCCAACTATTGTCAGACTTGTTTGTCACATCTCGTTTTCACATTTTTGAGAGGATGCAATTTATCTCTAGCTAACATTTGCTAAGCGTGTAGCTCAGGGCTAGCCAAACCTGGTTCTCAAGAGCCTCAACCCTGCCTGTTTTCCAATGGACAGCTTGATGCCGACTAACTGAATCTGGTGTCTTCAGTCAATCATAATGTGAAATCACTTGACTCAGCTAAAAAGCAGTTAGCTATTCAGGGAGAGCTGGAAAACGGGTAGGGTTGTGACTCTTGAGGACCAGGGTTGGCCAGCCCTGGTGTAGCTAAATAAATGGATTTAAATCAACCCAATAGAAACAATCTTTCACTGCATTTTGCTGATTAGCTGACTCAGGTGGCTCCTCATTCTGATTGACTTAACACACCTGATCCAGGTAATCAGCTGCAAGAAGTGCTGGAAAACAGCCAAGGTGGTATCTGAGCACAAGGGTGGACCAACACAAAACCTTGCCCATCATTGTCCTGAACACAACCCATCCTCAACCCATCCTCTCAAACTCATGACATTGATCGCGACAGATGTGCGGGCCATCAAAAATGAATAACCAATATATATACTTAAATATATACTGCCTTTTTAAATGAGCATCCTCGCCGTGAAGTATGTCAGTTGATTGATATGCAAAATGGCCAATCAAACATCTGTAAGTCACTCCACACGGTGAGCGAGCGCAGTTGCTAAACCAGCCACTGGGAGGCTGACTGTTAGGCCGGGCAGACAGACAGCAGCTGCGGCGTGGGGATCAGGGTACTTGGGCCTTCAGAACTTCTGGATATTGTTCTTATTTGCATTGTGACATTAACAAAATGATCTTAAAATGTTATTCTTTTATGCTTTCCTTCTTGGACTAATGCGGGTCAGCAAGCTTTTAAAACTGGGTCACTGAGACATGGAAACACAGCAGAAGCGGCCATCTTTTGACGCCGCAGCAGGAGTCAAAATCACAGCACTGGGAGAGATTCTAAGTCAGGGATAGGCAGCTCCAGGCCTCAAGGGGAGCATTCCTGCATGTTTTCCAACATACCATGTTCTGGCATGTCCTAAACTGTGTCCTGAAAGTAAAAGTCAATATATAGATATTGGATATCTGGAAATCATACAAACAAACCCTGCAGACCTCGAGGCCTGGAGTTGCCTATCCCTGTTCTAAGTTATCCCAGAAGGGGACAGTAAGCCCCATTACAAGCAAAAACAAAGTTGATGAAACAAATCTTTTTATAACAAGGAAATCAGGATTTTTTCAGAATTAAAAACAAACATTTTCTTCCAGGTTACGTAGTGATCAAGCTGAAAACATGTAGCTTAGGTACATATGTTTGGACCACTGGTTAGCAGAGAATTTGGGCGTCGGTGTGAATGCAGATTCAGATTACATGTATAAACAGGCAAGTTAGCCTAAAGTTTTATTAGCTCTCTGCTAAGAAATACCTTAAAAGTCATAAACTTAAGTGAAGGAGCCAGAAGACAAAAACATACCACTTTCAGTTGGCTTTTTCCCACATGATCATCAAGTCCAAGAACCGTTCCACTATGACTGAGGCTTGTGTCAGCAGCTACTGCCCAAACGGCACATCCCTCACCATTCAGTGCAAATCAACAAAGCCATAATCATCACAAACACATAAAAAGTTTGACTCACCTTTCAGCTTGACGTTATGCAAAATACATCAAATCACATCATACATGCAAGAATTCATTTACAAATGAATATATATTTAACGTGTTTGTATTCTGTGGTAGATCTGTCAAAAGTCTCTCACATACTGAAAAAGTCTTAAAGAATCCATACTTGGATTCTACTCTGGAAAAAGTTAAAATATCTGCATCAAACTACCCTCCCCCTGCTGAAGGCTCACACAAACTGAGTCAGACACAGTGTGTTATTGTATTATTGTCTGTTGTGTTTGTTGTTCACTGATCTATTTTTAGAGTAGGCAGAAACATGTGTCTCCACGAGGATGTGTAATCTGTTTGGATGACTTTTTCTTTGACCAGAGTGGAACAAACCAGTGAAACCTCTTGTTGTTTCTGTCAGTTTCCCTCGTGATCTGATGTAAATCTGAAAGGGCTTTTCTGCTGGCCCAGGTTCCCCATTAAGCCCACTGTTACTCTTTTAGTGTTCAAGGGTGTGGAAAAATGTATGTCTGAAGTCTGTTTTCTTGAAAATTTTGACTCAAATTAACTTTGATCAGGGAAGACAAAAATGTATTTGCTGTGTTCAGTAGTGTTTTATTCAATCAATGAATTACAGATCAAACTTTTGTGCATAGTTTTTTTTTTCAGCTCTGGATCCTGGGTTTGATTGACAGAAAATGCAGCTTGGATCTCTATGTGAAACATGTATCCAGTCCCTGTTTCAGATGTGCATCAGAGATTGTGGAATGTGGGGCTTAGAGCTATTGCTCAAGCACAGCAAATAGAACGGGGGACTTCCACAATTGGTTTGTTCAAGTTACAGTTAAGTCTCCACTTCATGTCAAACTTGTATCACGTTCCACCTCGTGAGAGCCAAACCCCTCAGATAATGAACCTCAGCATTGACCATTTAGGTCCAACATCTGCACAAAAAACTGACTGTTTCACCAAGAGGGTGGAGCTCAAAATCACAATTGGACCAAAGAAATTATTGTTTAATTAATTTCATTAAAATGATATCAAGAATATTTTCAGTGACTTATTTGTGGCAAGGAGTTGGACAAACTGACGGGAATGGTCTACACACATGAGCAGAAGTGTTGGAATGTGTGGGTGACACCAACTATAAGAGGATGTTGCTGTTACCAATGCTTTTACCGATGCCGTTGCCTATGCCGTAACCGATGCCGTAACCGATGCCGTTACCGATGCCGTTACCGATGCTTTTACCGATGCCGTTACAGATGCTTTTACCGATGCTGTTACAGATGCTTTTACTGATGCCGTTGCCTATGCCGTTACCGTTGCCTATGCCGTAACCGATGCTGTTACCTATGCTTTTACCGATGTTTTTGCCGATGGCGCTACAGATTCTGTTGCAGATGCTGTTACAGATGCTGTTACCGATGCCGTTACCGATGCCGTTACCGATGCCATTACCGATGCCGTTACCGATGCCGTTACCGATGCTTTTACAGATGCCATTGCCTAAGCTGTTACCGATGCCGATGCTGTTACAGATGCTTTTACAGATGCTTTTACCGATGTTTTTGCCGATTCCGTTACAGATGCTGTGACCGATGCTTTTACTGATGCCATTGCCTATGCTGTTACCGATGCTGTTACAGATGCTTTTACCGATGTTTTTGCCGATGCCGTTACAGATGCTTTTGCCGATGTTACCGATGTTTTTGCCGATGCCATTACAGATGCTTTTGCCGATGTTACAGATGCCGATGCTGTTACAGATGCTTTTACCGATGTTTTTGCCGATGCTGTTACAAATACTTTTGCCGATGCTGTTACCGATGTTTTTGCCCATGCCGTTACAGATGCTTTTACCGATGTTTTTGCCGATGCTGTTACCGATGCTTTTACCGATGTTTTTGCCGATGCCGTTACAGATACTTTTACAGATGCTGTTACCGATGTTTTTGCCGATGCCGTTACAATTACTTTTACTGATGCTGTTACCGATGTTTTTGCTGATGCCGTTACAGATACTTTTACCGATGCTTTTGCTGATGTTACCGATGCCGATGCTGTTACAGATGCTTTTACCGATGTTTTTGCCGATGCTGTTACAAATACTTTTGCCGATGCTGTTACCGATGTTTTTGCCCATGCCGTTACAGATGCTTTTACTGATGCCATTGCCTATGCTGTTACCGATGCTGTTACAGATGCTTTTACCGATGTTTTTGCCGATGCCGTTACAGATGCTGTTACCGATGCTTTTACCGATGTTTTTGCCCATGCCGTTACAGATGCTTTTGCCGATGTTACCGATGTTTTTGCCGATGCCATTACAGATGCTTTTGCCGATGTTACAGATGCCGATGCTGTTACAGATGCTTTTACCGATGTTTTTGCCGATGCCGTTACAGATGCTGTTACCGATGCTTTTACCGATGTTTTTGCCCATGCCGTTACAGATGCTTTTGCCGATGTTACCGATGTTTTTGCCGATGCCATTACAGATGCTTTTGCCGATGTTACAGATGCCGATGCTGTTACAGATGCTTTTACCGATGTTTTTGCCGATGCTGTTACAAATACTTTTGCCGATGCTGTTACCGATGTTTTTGCCCATGCCGTTACAGATGCTTTTACCGATGTTTTTGCCGATGCTGTTACCGATGCTTTTACCGATGTTTTTGCCGATGCCGTTACAGATACTTTTACAGATGCTGTTACCGATGTTTTTGCCGATGCCGTTACAATTACTTTTACTGATGCTGTTACCGATGTTTTTGCTGATGCCGTTACAGATACTTTTACCGATGCTTTTGCTGATGTTACCGATGCTGATGCTGTTACCGATGCTGTTGCTGCTCATTTTGTTTTACTAAGAACAACACTGTGTCAGTTCCTCATCAAGGTTCTCATTCAGCCTATGGAGTAAGATATCTGTTCATTAATGTTGAACTATTCATTGTTTGAACACAACTTTGAATATGAATTTCTCCTCTTAGATGAATGTTTAAAAAACCACCACAGGTACACAAGCGCTTATATCGAGTCATAAAACATCAATTCAACAAAGTGCCCACCATGTTACAACAAAAAAAAAAGGACACGAATGGACATGAATGCCAAAATGCTACCGCACGGCGACCTAAATGTCCGTTTTTCAGCAAAATCAGCAGTGATTAGGTGAATAAGTTCATCTGTTCACACAGGGGTTGGAGCGGGTGAGCTGGGAAGATTATATAAGATTATATAAATGCTATACGTCAACGTCTTAATGCTATAATGTGAAGACGAAGAGTTGATTTGATGCTTTATTGCTTTGCGTAACTTGTATATTCACAAATGTTGCTGTAATTAAGGAGCTTTGACATGGCGTAAACAGCTTCAAATATAGCTGTCATGATAAGCCACCACAAATGCAGAACAGACAAATGAAATAATATCCTCAATAAATCACTTTCAAACAAAAATCTGTGCGTGTCATGAAAAGCAAATTCCCCGTTTGCTCTAAGAGGAACAATGTTTGAAGGAATCAGATATGGAGTTGCTGCAAAACCCAAGTGCTGTAGGTGTGACATACCACAAAGGCAGTACTTTGGTTTCAAACAAACATAGTTGTAATACTATTTAATTTTACTTTTTTAACACTATTATAACCTATTTATTATTATAACCTATAACTATAATGACTATTATAATTTCCTTATTTTGGCCTATTTTTCTTGTGCAACATTGTGTGTGTGAATGTGTTTGAATGTGTGTGAATGTGTTTGTGTGTGAATGTGTATTAATGTGTGTGTGAATGTGTGTGAATGTGTTTGTGTGTGTGTGAATGTGTGTGAGTGTGTTTGAATGTGTATTAATGTGTTTGTGTGTGTCTGAATGTGTATTAATGCGTTTGTGTATGTGTGTGAATGTGTTTGAATGTGTGTGAATGTGTGTGAATGTGTTTGTGTGTGTGTGAGTGTGTGTGAATGGGACTGTGACTGTAAAGTGCTTTGGGCAAAATATGAATATACACTATTTACCTTTTCTTGTTTTTTTTTTAACTGTGGTGCAGTGGTTAGCGCTCTTACTTCACAGCAAGAAAGCTTTCGGTTTAAGACCCAGCTGGGGGGCTTGAAACATGTTCTCCCCGTGCATGTGTGGGTTTTCTCCGGGAACTCTGGCTTTCTTCCTCCATCTAAAAACATGCTTCATAGGTTCATTGGTCCCTAGTTGTGGATGTGGGTGTGTGATTGTGGCCCCTGTGACAGACTGGCGACCAGTCCAGGGGTGTCCCCTGCCGTCACCCATGAGTAGCCGGGTTAGGCTCCGGCAGCCTTGTGACCCCGAAAGGGATAAAACGGTATCGAAAACATGAATGAACCTTTTCTAACGGATTTGGTTGAGAGGCGATGTCTTTTGTTATATTTTCATTTGTAATCCTAAAATTGGGATGTGACCTGGTTTAGGATGTACAATAGATTTCCTCTGTCTAAAGGCAAAAGTTTAAGCCACAACTTGCAGGTTGAGTGTATAAGAACCACTCCACTTGTGGGGATGGAACTCGGATGGTGGTGTGGTGGTTAGTGTGGTTGCAGATGTCTGTGAAGTCACTCCCCGGCATTCACTGGCAGTTTTGTCCACTTCAATCTTTATTTTGCTCCTGAAAGCGCCACCTTTATTGGAATTTTGTTCATCCCTCTAAATTGTTTGTTTCTTTTTTCCCTCTCAGCTACGATCAGTCAGTGGCAGGGAGAGCCAAAGGAGCGTGTCATCTCTCTGGTTCTGGCACATCTTCCTCTCCTGAAACCCGGAAACACTGAAGCCAAAGGAGAATACATGCGTCTCCTGCCACGCATCTTGGCTCACACCATCGAGCACAGCCATCACCTGGAGGAGTCTCGTCAGCTCCTGTCCTACGCCCTCATCCACCCTGCTACCTCCCTAGAAGATCGTGCTGCTCTGGCTTTGTGGCTCAACCATCTGGAGGAGAGGGCTGCTGCCAGAGGAGACTCGCTGGAAAGACCACCTCCTGCTGGACCGCACCACCACCACCAGTCTACACCTCCATCCACGCTCCCCTCATCTGGATCCTCTTCCTCCACTAACAACTCTTCATCCGGCCATCCCTTCTGCTCGCATCAGCACCAGCGTTATGGCTCAGATGATCGTCTCAATGGGTGGCAGAGCTCCCGGGAGTCAGGTGTTGTTGGAGGGTGGCAGCAGCAGAGCTGTGAAAATGGCCACCTCCTTCTCTACCCATCGTCCTCTGTGCCAGCAACCATTAACACAGTTGGAACCGGCGGAGGAAGCAACACTCGTAAGGAAAACACACAGTCACATTTCAACACACCTTCAGCAATCTCGCTGTTCACACTGCTATTTTAAAACTTCCCACCCGGGATTCCGGTTTAAGGTGAACGTCACCGTCAACCTGTGAGCCCATTCCACATCACGTCGATCCTCAAATTCACATCGAAACAAAATCTCTTTGGTTTTCTGAGAGTTTTCAATTAAACACCAACAAGTAAAGCTCTCTTTATTTAAAAGTTCTTTATTAAAAACTCAGTTAAGAATTTGTCCTAAAAGAACTGCTGGAAATGATACCAAGCAAAAACAGACCCATTTCTATTTGTTGTAACATCTTGTTAAAGATTTATCATAATTCTTAAAATAGTTTTTTTAAACTCATAGATAGTTATTGGTCAGGGAAAAATGTAAAAAGCTGGAAAAGAAAAGAAGCGTTTGCTTTTTTTAGGTTTTATTTTTATTAGGTTGCTTACAAAGTATGTTATGAAGAGGAGACATTTTTACATTTATGCATTTTAAAATATTGAAATAAGCAGGTTTTCACACTCAGTCATGAGCAGCTGCACAACAAATAGGATCCTGGTGGGACGGGCCGGTTCCACTCGGACAGGCCCACACAGCAGCTACAGATGCAGAGCTCCAGAACCAGCCGATGGAGGGCAGGCCTTTCAAATAGAACTTAGAACAGGATATTTCCAGACGCCGCCGCAAGGGCGTTGTGTGTGTGTGTGTGTGTGTGTGTGTGTGTGTGTGTGTGTGTGTGTACTTTTTTCTTTCAGAGAGATGAAAGAAACAGCTGAGGGTGTATAAATAAAGCCACATTTCAAAGCCCTGCTCTCTGCTCCAAGAAAGAGCCTCTTGTATTTTTGACTGCTGGCTCTTTAATTCTCAAAGAACATCTTAGCCTGTGCTAAACGCTGGTTAGCTGTTAGCGCAGGACACGTGAAGACTGTGTGGACAGTTTCCTAAAGGCTTCCTTCCATGAGTAAAACAGCTGGATCCTTCTCTGAATGGAGGTGGTGAGTTTTCTTTTGAAAATGTCAGTGTTTGCGTCTCTAAAACCCAACAAAGAGCAGCTGACATGTTTCAGAGCTCAGTCTTTTCTAATCATTACTTCACTTTTCGGTTAGTGTAGACTGGGCTTGTCGTCATGGTGACAAGTACAGGCAGAATTGTCCAGACTCATCAACCTCATCCATGCGACGACCCCCCCCCCCAAGCCTACCACAGGTTGAGCTGGAAGCACAGCAGCTTCCAGCAACCATCCTTTCCCTTGTAAGGCAGCCTTTGTGGGAGACTGTATTTAGGGAAAATGGTTAATATTTAGGGACTGGAACTTGAAATGTTAGCTGGGCACCTATTTTAAACAGGCCTCGGGAACTCCTATACATAGCGCCAACAGTAAGTAGGCTGCTTATAGGCCTAGGAGGGGAGAGACTGGAGTATTGGTGGCAGCTCCCAGCGTCAGTGAGGCGACACAAAAAGCTCTTTGGCTCTGCACTTTTATAGCCTGTTTACCTTCTGGAGCAGTATCTAAGATTCTGAGTGCCTTCTGTCTCAGGGATCCTCTGGAGCTGCAGGCTTGGACTGGACGGGGGGCTGTCTTCTTCTTGGTAAAAGTACTGGTATACAATAGATAAGGTAATGCTGAAATAGAAAATATAGAACATATAGAACATATAGAATAGAGCTTGACAGTTTAAAACCACTTCAATAAAAGTAAAAGAAAAAATAAAAAGATTCTTCAGAAAACTTGAAGTCCCACTCCCATCATCTTTTGATGTTTTGTCAAGCCGTTCCCAGTGGTCTTTCAATTATGATGATGAAGTTTTTAGCCAAAATCAAGAAAGGTCATTTTCTAGGACATATTTTCTGCAGAGAGGCAGGAGTAACGGGTGGGACTGTTTGTGCGGAGGTTAGCCTCTCCTGACATCCCATCATGCCTTTGTTTGCACTCTCTCCCGCTAGCTTACAGCCCCTCACACCCCCAAGGTATCCTCCATCATCCCAAAATGCTACAAGAACATGTTAAAACACCCTTTTATATTGAAGTGACGTTTTAATTATGTCTGTGAGTATTTGAAAAAAGTCTTTTTGAGCCAGTAAAAGTGTTTGTTCACTTTTTTATTGCTCGATTTCATTGTTTTCGTTAAATAACAAAGACAATGAAGTCTTTAAAACCATTAAAGGTTATCCATTCAAGAAACAAGTAACTTAATACTTTTGTCCTTCTGTCACTTAGAATAGAACGTAAGTATTTTATTCCACATTATTTCATAATTTAGCTTTAATGAACTATCTTAATAATGTTGTGAATTATTTGTGTTTTTTAAATGTGATTTCCTGCCTAACGGTGCCTCAGCATCAGGGTTTTCTTTAGTCTCTGGCTCTTTGAAACACAACTTGAAACACAACTCTGATTTTGCTTTTCTATGCAGATCTGTAAAGTCTAAACATCTGAGAGGAAAACCTGCTCTGCAGATTTTCATGTTGTAGAGCAGCAAGTCAGCTTTTACTGAGTCTCCCTCAGATCCAGTCTGAAAAGTCTGAAAAGCTGCTCACAAGCCTCTCAGATGTTTACATGTATACAGCATGTTGAAAAGTTAAAGCATTTTCATAATGTTTTATCTTGAAATATTACTGTGTTGGAATCTCAGCATGGAAAATCCAGACAGCACTTTTTAAAGTCCCAACTTGATTTAATTGAAAAGCTCTGTGAGAAAATCTGTGATTCAAGCAGAACTACAGCGCCTTGTGAAAGTATTGGGCCCCCTTGAACTTTTCAACCTCATCATTTTGCATGTCCAACTTTACAGTTTTTTAATTGTGAAAAAGGTTGAAATATCCAATAAATTTGGTTCCACTTCATGATTGTGTCCCACTTGTTGTTGAATCTTCACAAAAAATACCGTTTTATATTTTTCTGTTTGAAGCCTGAAATGTGGCAAAAGGTTGAAAAGTTCAAGAGGGGCTGAATACTTTCACAAGGCGCTGTGTGAATGCTTTTAATTTCCTTTAAATCATCCCGCTCCCATTTACAAATGCAGCGGTTCAAAAATGAATTCAAAGATAGTTAAAAAAGGAGATGAACGAAATGAAAGTAAAAGAACATGAATTAAAGAAAAGAAACAGTTTTAGATATAGAAACAAAAGTGAACATTTAATTGAACACGAATTGAAAAAGCATAAACATGTCAAGTAATGAATAAAACTCCTGAAATTGTCAGATCCTTGAAATAGTTCCGGAGGTTTCTCCTGCTCAGTCCTCACAGTCTGGCAGCTTGAGGGGAAAATCCCCAGAAGGTGAGCGGGGCATCAAGCAGTCTTCTGTCCCGCTTTCATGACATTTTCAGGGCCTTTTTAGGGCCTTTTTCTGAGCAGATCTAAAGTGGGACACTTTTACTTCCTTCCTGGGGCTGGTTTCAAAAGAAACTGGAGCTTGTTGCTCAGCCAAGTCTGTCCCCATTCTTGATGTGAAACTGCCCAAATTCAGGAAATGGATTTTGTTTTATCATGGGATTGTCTAAAAAGAAGAGTTAAAAGAAGACCTAAACCAGAATGGAGTTGTAGTTTGTGTTGTTCTTTTGCAGTCTCCAGCAGTGGTGGCGGCAGTCAGCAGCACAGTCCACTGAAGCGTTCAGTTTCCCTAACGCCTCCCATGAGTGGCCCCAACAACCAGCCGCTGGGCCATGTTTGGTTGTCCCAGGAAGACCTCCGCTCTGCCAGAGGGCCAGCTCCAGATCACGCACCGCTCTCCCCACAGAGCAGCATCGCCTCCTCAGGCAGTGGAGGCAGTGAACATCTGGAAGATGCTGGTTTGGGAGGTGGTTCGGTTCTACATCGTAACTCCTTTCATGAGGAGGGCAGTGGCATGAGGGGTGAGTAAGGCCATCCTACAGACTACTCTAGAGCCGCGGTTTGTTGTGACAGGCCAGTGTGTTTTCACCAAATCTCAAAACCCCCCACAGAGGATATACTCAAAGTCCAGTTTCAACCACACTGAGATGTTAGGAGAAAACTTCCACAAACGTTTTCAATAAAATCCTAGAATTCTGTCTTCTGAGCTTATCTCAGTCCCCACTTCCTCCTCTGAATTTAGCTCAAACCAGAAAGTGACAAAGGAAATAGTTTATTATATAATAATAGTTTATATATTATATTACATAGTAATAGTTTATTTAAAGACTTCACTGCAGGCAGGTTTCAGAAAGGAGCCAACTCAATTGACTTCCATGATAGGAATTCTGATTCTACTCTCAAATAAAACCATGTGAATTCTGGTTTTAGAATGATGTCCACGTTTGTTTCTATGAGCAGTCAACCTCAGATCTGAAGATTCATTTCACGTCTTGCCTTCCTGTGGGTCAGGTACCCTTGGGCAAGGTCCCCCTCATTGCTCCTGGTAATCAGGGCTTTGTATGGCAGATTTGCCTCCTTCAGTGTTTGCACGGGTGAACGGTGCTGTGACTGGAAAGCGCCGGGAGCCTTTATCATGTCAGGAAAGCGCTATACCAGATATTTACCATGGTGACTCTTTACAAACCAGCTGTTTGGATTTTAGTAGAGCTCCGTCCGTCCGTCCATCCATCCATCCATCCATTTATCCATCCATCCATCCATCCATTTATCCATCCATCCATTTATCCATCCATTTATCCATCCATCCATCCATCCATCCATCCATCCATTTATCCATCCATTTATCCATCCATCCATCCATTTATCCATCCATTTATCCATCCATCCATCCATCCATCCATCCATCCATTTATCCATCCATCCATCCATCCATCCATTTATCCATCCATCCATTTATCCATCCATCCATCCATTCATCCATTTATCCATCCATCCATCCATCCATCAATTTATCCATCCATTTATCCATCCATTTATCCATCCATCCATCCATCCATTTATCCATCCATCCATCCATACATCCATTTATCCATCCATTTATCCATCCATCCATCCATCCATTTATCCATCCATCCATCCATTTATCCATCCATCCATCCATCCATTTATCCATCCATTTATCCATCCATCCATTTATCCATCCATTTATCCATCCATCCATCCATTTATCCATCCATTTATCCATCCATCCATCCATTTATCCATCCATTTATCCATCCATCCATCCATCCATCCATTTATCCATCCATCCATCCATACATCCATTTATCCATCCATTTATCCATCCATCCATCCATCCATTTATCCATCCATCCATCCATTTATCCATCCATTTATCCTTCCATCCATTTATCCATCCATTTATCCATCCATCCATCCATCCATCCATTTATCCATCCATCCATCCATACATCCATTTATCCATCCATCCATCCATCCATTTATCCATCCATCCATCCATTTATCCATCCATTTATCCATCCATCCATCCATTTATCCATCCATCCATCCATCCATTTATCCATCCATTTATCCATCCATCCATTTATCCATCCATTTATCCATCCATCCATCCATTTATCCATCCATTTATCCATCCATCCATCCATTTATCCATCCATTTATCCATCCATTTATCCATCCATCCATCCATCCATCCATTTATCCATCCATCCATCCATTTATCCATCCATTTATCCATCCATCCATCCATCCATCCATCCATCCATTTATCCATCCATCCATCCATTTATCCATCCATCCATCCATCCATTTATCCATCCATCCATTTATCCATCCATTTATCCATCCATCCATTTATCCATCTATCCATCCATCCATCCATCCATCCATTTATCCATGCATCCATGCATCATTCCATCCATCCATCCATCCATCTGTCCATCCATTTATCCGTCCATCCATCCTTTTTAATATTGAGAAAAACTAGTCTCATTGGATTTGTATGTGTGTGAATCTTAATTTGTTACTTGTGTCTACCTGTGTGTGTGTGACTCTGGATTTGTGTGTATGTAATACTTGATTTAATTTATACAGTGCGTTTTGTTTGTAGCTGTGTGTACTTGAAATTGTGTTTTTACATGGAAACTCGAATATAAAAAAAATTCTACATAGAATTGATGCATGCACAACTTGAAATTACAACAGCTTCAAACTGACTAAAAATTCAAACCAGCTCCTATACATGCAAATATTTAAATAGTACACAACAATCGCCTGATACACACAGACAAAACCCCATTTTAGCACAGATCAGAGTTAGAAGTCCATGAGGAACTGGGAAACTCATGTCTTCAAATTTGTGCACAGATGATGCGTTTATGTTCTGCTAGAATGCTGGCTCATCAGTTTTCTCATCAGCCACTTTAAATTTAGATTGTGAATTATATTTAATAGAAACTTGACATTTTTTCCACTTTCTTATGCAGATGTACCCAATAATTGAGATAAAAAAATAGTTTCAGTCGTGTTTTTAAAACACTTTTTGTTTCGCACTCTGGAGAGATCTGATCAACTCTCTCCGCTCTCTGGGTGTGAGGCAGGACCTGGCGCTGCCTGGTGTTGCCGTGATTGGGGACCAGAACTCCTGGAAGAACTCGGAGTAAGAAGTGGTGCTTCCAAAAGGGAGCAAAGCCAAAAGAAAGCAAAAATGTAGACTTTATAATCTAAATTATCGAGGCATATCTGTTGAAGAAAGTGGGAAAAAAAGTCAAGTTTTTACTAGACAGTATTCACAATCTAATTTCAAAGCTGCTGATGAGAAAACTTTGATGACCCAGCATTCTAGCAGGATTTAAACGCATCATTTACAAAATCTCTGATCTGTGTGTAAATGTGGTTTTGTCTGTGTATCAGGCGACTGCTGTGTACCGCCTAAAGATTTGTATGTGTAAGAACTGTTTTAATTCATAATTAGTTTTAAGCTGCTGTAATTTCAAGTTGTGCATGTCTAAATTGTATTTTGTAATTGTATGGTTTTGATTTTTGAGTTTACATGTAATACACAACTGCAAGTAAACACACTTACGCACAAAATGTATTGTATGAGTTACATATCACACAGACACACACCCAGATACACACAGATGCAATGAGACTATGTTCTTTCCATATTTTTGCGTCACCCAGATTCAAAGATTTCTTCTGAAACTGGTTGTAACAAGAGAGATTTGTGATTGGTGTCATCGTTCGTGGCGCTGATGGAGCCCTGTCTGTTCTTTGTCCTTCACAGACGTTCCTGCATGGCTGAAGAGTCTTCGTCTTCACAAGTATGCTGCTCTCTTCTCCACGATGACCTACAATGAGATGATGTCTTTGACAGAAGATCAGCTGGAGGCACAGGTTTATAACCGCACAGAGGGTTCATATTATTCACATCTCATGGGCATTAATGAGTCTTTAATGGCTCAGGCCTAAACTTTCATGTTTTTATGGTAAAATAGGTAAAGAAGCTCAACACAGCAAAGAATAACTGAGGAAAATGAAGTAATACAAAAACCTGATGGTTTTCTCTTTCAATCACTGCTGTTTCTGTCAAATTATTGATCATTTAGCATGAAGAGGGCCAAAAAAAGAAATAATTTGAAAAAAGCTTCATATAATGCCTGAAATTATGTAAAAACCTTCTACATACATGATCCTAAATCATTTACCTAAAATATAAAAAGTTACAAACTCTGTGGAATTCCTGATTTGATTTATTGATTTTCCTCAAGCATTAAAAGTAACGGAGCACAACAATGAAAAAAGTACAAAACACAGATAAATCAAACCCATTCAGATATTAAGGAGTGCATTACTTTGAAAACAGGAATCAAGATGTTTGAAGATGACGCCATCAGTGAGTCTGTTACTGTACATGATCAGGAGTAGACGGTTTTTGCAGTGATGCATGCACTACATACACATCACAGTAGATTCATTAAATACAACCATTCATAAAGTCAAGTACAGTTGATTTGTTGCTTGAAAGGAAGTGGGAAGGAGCAAACTTATGCAATCCCACCCCTTAAATGCAGAGTGCAAATACAATTTCTGCTGAATTTTGAAAGATGTCAAATTTCTTTCTATCTGAAGGTTTGTAAACCCACCCCTTCACCCCCTGAGTTCTTCATTAATTTATTGCCTAAATGAATAATGATCACCAAACTTACAAACTCTTTCATGAACCATAAAACTCATAAAAGCTGAAAGTAGAAATAGAAAATATCTTGAAGGAGCTGAAAATCCAAAAGCTTTACAGCAACAAAGTAAACACAAATCAAGTGAAATGAAGCCGTGAAACGTGAGGATGAACAGGATGTTCACCAAAGCAGTAGAAAGTTTGAACTTTTAATGTATTAAACTACAGATGGGCTCATTTGTGTGTAGTTTTACTATAATTCTTCTAACTGTTGAAGCGGGCTCATCAGTCTTTGCCTTCACTCCTGCTTAAAAACATTCCCTGAGCAAATGTCGGCTGTGTGAAGGATCATCACTTTGACTTAAATTCTCGGATGAGTTCCGTGTCACTATTTTGAACTATTGGCATTAGAACTACCTTAGTAAAATCCGTAACAGCTCATCTTTGGGTGGTGGTCAGTCTGTGGTTGAGAAATGTTACACTGCAGATGTGAAATAAGCAAGAAATGGTTTTAACATTTACAGTTTCATTTCATTTGAAAGTAGAATGTACTTGATCTGTGGGGACAGTGGCAGTTGGCAAGTGTGCATTAAGATAGTTTTTAAAATGCTCAAATGAGCTCTGCTGATGGGGAAACTGGAACTTTCCCTCAGGTGCTGCCAGCTTTTCTGTTTAGGGTTCAAAGGTCAGGGTCGATCACACTGAGACATCTACACAACAATGAAGGTGTCGTGTTTCATTGCTGGATGCTGGTTTTTCATAAACTGTGTTTTTATAGTCAGTTTTTGAACCTCTTTGTATTTTTGACTCATTTTACTTGTTCATTTTCTTTACTTTGTTTGATGGCTGTGTTTCCTGTTGTGTACTTGATCACATTGAATGTTCTAGTGAGAGCAGCCCGATGCAGACGTTCAAAACTGTACATCAAATTATGAAGTTTGAATAAGTGAACTTTCCTGATAAGGACTGCAAAGCATAGCACTTCCATCATTTCCACCTCTGATCGCTTTGCCCCGCCCCCGTACTTCCTGGCCAGTGATGCTTTGTCACGTGGTTTTGTTTACAAGCTTTGGTTTAAAAACAGCAAAGTCAGCTTGACTGCAGTCTGAATACAGATCAGATGCAAGGTTCAGGACTCAGGAGGAACCATGTCTGCTGGGTCAACGTGCTGCAGTGAAGATCTGCAGGCAACTCTGCAGACATGACAGTCAGAGGAATAGCAGGATTAGCCTCTTTCTTTGTTTTTGTCCTGGTCAGAACTACAACAGATGAGCCTCACAATGAACAGCCGTTGGAACTGCAGGGTTTTTCCAGACTGTTGGGTCCGCTTGTGTCTTTGGTCCTCTTGTGTGTGAAAACAGACCAAACAAAGGAGAAAGTTGGAATCTCGAAGAATTCACAGGGTTCTTCTAGTGAGAAAGCATCCTTAGCACAGTGTTATAGAACCTTTCCTAGAATATCCACTTTAAGAAAGGCTTAACATGTGCTCTAATGTAAAGAAACAGAAAGTACGCAAAGATTTATTTTGCTGATGATGCTTTTTTCCCCTCCAACAGAAAGTTACCAAAGGAGCACGGCACAAGATTGTTATCAGCATTCAGAAACTTCGGGACAGGCAGAACTTTCTGCGCAGTCTGGAAAAGGTGATTACCATCCACAATGAAGACCTATTTCACTCTGCCTCATCTTCTCACTCTGAAACACCAGGGATCTCCCACAGCTCTTTCTCTGCAAGGGGGACGACTGGTCACAGTGTTCTGTATCTAAGCGGACCGGAAGCAAACCATCATACCTGAGAGCCCACAGTTCAGGGAGAACTCAGATCAGTCCAAAAGAACCTTTTCATCAACACTTTGTTGGTATTTTGGGTTTACTTGAGTTCTGTAGAGAAACAAACAGCTGTTACTCAGTCCTTCTATTTGTCAGAATAACCATTCTTGATCTGAAACATTTTTACATATTCATTATCCTCTTTTTTCATGATATTATCTTCTGTAGCTTATTAGTTATTCTACTTATAAACTGACCAATCAGATGCCTCAGGAAAAGTAGGTGGTCTTACATCCAACGCTCAGAATGTTTGACAGATTTCGTGAAGTCCATATTCAAATGGTAGGGGAGTGGCCTTTGAACAAGAGCACTCTGGATTGGTTTATTGACGTCTGGCTTCAACATGGCGGTGTCTGAATCATAAAGAAATGGCAACTGAATTGAGCTCTAATGGTTAGAGCCGGAAGCAAACGAGTTTCCATGGACGACGCCACACTCACTCACTCAGAATCGCTCTCAAAAACAGTCAGTGGATGAACGTGGCTGTCCAGGATAGAAGGAGTGGTGCTTTGGATCTGTGCTCATTACATCCAGAACTCTCTGCCTTTTGTTCCAGACTAACCCCTTCACCATGTCACTCAAATGAGCTTTTCAGGAATTCTTTTGAGAGTTTATTTAGTTAAACCCTCCATGTTAATCCCTTCTGAAGCCCATTCATTTCCTGTTTGCAGGATGTCCTGGAGGGCAGCAACCTGCGGGCCCCCCTGCAGGAGCTGCACCAGATGATCATGACACCTATTAAAGCTTTCAGTGGGGGGGAAGAATCCTCACTGCAGCGCCCTCTGCTCAGCTCAGAGTGCAAGAGCGCTGCACCCGGCTCTCACCTCGGCGGAGGCGGCGGAGGCGAGGCTGAGTCTGGTACCAGCGTCATAGCTAAGGGAGATCTTCCGGGACAGTTCACACGGGTCATGGGCAAAGGTGAACAGCACAGCTCCCAGACACGTCTCAGTGACCAGCACAAAGCTTACTGTGTGTTTGTCCTCCCCCAGTCTGCACCCAACTGCTGGTGTCACACTCAGACGAGGAGAACATCAGCTCCTACCTGCAGCTCATCGACAAGTGCCTTCTTCATGAGGTATCTCCCGCCTTTATGCTTAAGACTGTTACCTAAAACGCTCTCATTTGTTTTTTACTTTAGTTACTTCATTAACTCAGGTATATAACGCCTTTACAATTAATGATCAATTACACTGAAACAGCTGACTCTTACGGCCGCGGTCCAGGGGTGTAACGTAACGTACTGATCACCTCGATTTGGCACACACGTGTACCACCAATCCCCCACCCCCACCCCCTGCCGCTCATCATTTATTATTTTATTTTATTTCCTGATCAAACAGCACGCAAATCCCATTTCAAATCCGAGTCAAACTGCTGCCATGCTTGTTCAGATCTGTGTTTGAAGAACCTGGACCCCGCCCAGCAAGTAGGAGGAGTTTCTCCCCAGCTCAAAAGACGCAGATGATGACACATCAGGTTTATCTCTTTGGAAACGTTCTACAAAAAGCATCAGTGAACACATTTCAATGTTCAGATTGTTGAGGTTTTCCGAGATTTTCCTGGAATGTGGATGTCTCTCAGAGAGACTCAAGAGGGGAGGAAAGCCGCTGCAGAGTCTCTGCATGTGTGCCCGGTGGGAGGAGGGAGGGAGTCTGTTGCAACAGCAGGGACACAGTGAAGAAAATACAGTTGTAAGTTCTATTAATCCATGCATCCGTCCATCCATCCGTCCATCCATCCATCCATCCATCCATCTATCCATCCATCCATGCATCCATCCATCCAATCATCCATCCATCCAATCATCCATCCGTCCATGCATCCATCCATCAATCCATCCATCCATCCAATCATCCATGCATCCATCCATCCAATCATCCATCCATGCATCCATCCATCCAATCATCCATCCATCCAATCACCCATCCATCCAATCATCCATCCGTCCATGCATCCATCCATGCATCCATCCATCCAATCATCCATGCATCCATGCATCCATCCAATCATCCATCCATCCATCCAGTCATCGATCCAATCA